>CATIWR010056692.1:0-51129 GCA_949677035.1 Omphalea diandra | reverse complement strand
TCAGAGACATTATAAAATAGTCTATTATATAAAAAATTTAAAAAATTTTATATATATATATATATATATATATATATATATATATATATATATATATATATAAGAAAATCATAACAGTGACCTGCTCATTGCCATCAAAAGCTTCTTTTCCAAAGACTGGCAAATTAGAATTAATAATGTGTTTCGAGAAGCTAATGCTTGTGCAGATTGGTTAGCGAACCATGCCAGCCATTTGGAGTTGGGAATTCATGTGTTTCCTTGCCCCCCTCAAGGATTTTTGGAGTTAGTTCATAAAGATTTGTTAGGAGTTTCTTTCAATCGCAGTGTTTGTGTTTAGTCTGGGCTTTTAGCCTCCTTTTTTAACAAAAAAATATAAAAAAGAATGTTTGAAATTTATGTTCTGCCCAATGAAATTGAGATGCTAACTTTCTTCTGGATTTGTTGCTTCAGAAGAACAAATACTGAATTAGCATTTCTCCACATATTTTGTTTCATTTATAGTTTTTAATTAGATAATTTCATATGTCAAATTAATAAAAATTTTAGTCACTTATTTATTAAATAACTAGTTTGATGAATGATAAACTATCGTCTTAAATAAACTCTGAAATTAAAATTAATTATATGTGTTGATGTTCTTTTTTATTTCATTTTCTAATACTCTCCTTCTCAAATATAACTGGGCTTATATTGGAGCCCAAAGCGAAACTCATGCTGGATTTAGCCCATCTAGCCCTATGTCTAGCTCCTTCCGCCTAGGATCCAATGGGCAAATCTATCCAAATATTAACCCAACTTTGGTCTACAACTCATTAATTCATTTCTGGAATACTTAGCTCCATCAGCATATAGCAATTGAGTTATATGCCAAATTAATTAAAAGAAAAAGAAAAGTTACATATATAAAATTATTATTATCTTTTGAAAAAATCAATTAAAGAAGAAAAAATTATATTGTAGTTACAAGTACCAAAAATAAAAATTTCTGTAATTATGGGCTCACCTTGTGTACCTTATGTTAGTAAGTCATTTTAACTGGCTATACCATTTAACCTATATACTTCTGTCATCTTTTTCCAATTGCATGGGTTTTTATTTGATATTTTTATTTAAATTTATTAAAAAATTGTCAAATTAATTTGAGATTTTATTAATTTTAAAATATTTTTCATTATTAAATTTTATAATATAAATTAATAAATATAATTTTATTAGTTTATAATAATAAAAAATTGTCAATATAAGTCGAATACTTTTTTAATTCTATTCTTTTGTAACATCATATATTTTTCACAAAATTTAACTTTTAATTCTAAAAATGTTTTAATAAAATTATATATATATACATATATATATATATATATAATTTTATTAAAATATTTTTAGAATTAAAAGTTAAATTTTGTGAAAAATATATGAGAGAGAGAGAGAGAGATTCTACATCTACGGATTTGTAAAAAATAATAAAAATTAATTTAAATTTTTTTATTTAAGAAACTAAATGCATAATAAATCAAATATAAATCATAATATTGTAAATCCATAAAATATATTAAACTATATTACATATTAAGTTTTTTATTATTTTCTATTGTTTATGTGATAAAATAATAAAACCATAAATCAATGATTTGTCAAATAAAAAATTTACATTTTTTCTTTGCTTTGACTTTTATATAAATATATTAGATTAGATTTGAGATTTTTTTTTTATTTTCTTTCTTTCACTTCATTCCACCAATACAAATGGTTTTAATGGATTTTATAGCACAAATTAAATATCTAAAATGAAAAATTAGTAATTAATATTTTAATTTTATTTGATGACATTTCTTTTAAATACATAATTTCTAAATATATATTTGATAATATTTTTTAAGTATTTTAATTCTAAAAAATCACATAAAGTAATGATCACTACCTCCACTATTATTATCATTATTATTATTATTATCATCTTCTTCATATTTACTACCTCTATAATCAGTTATAAAATAATGTTTAGTATGATATAATGAAATGCAATATAATATAATTAAAAGAAATTTTAGTTTAATAATTTATTGAGTTTATATTTTATTATATTCTATTAAACATTACTTAAAGGTATACAACTAAGTGTCGCAACCGTTAAAATCACTTTATCACTATCACCACCATCGCAACTACCAGCTCCACTACCACTGTCACTATCGCCACATTTATTACCATCATAGCAACAATCACCAAAACCACGTTTATAATTGCTTCCCTCATTATTTCAATGATTACCACCACTCTCATCACCGATGTCATTTTCAATTATTTTCAAAATTAAGTAATTAATGTATTATTTATTTTAAATTTTAAATTTTAAATTTTAATATAATTTAATTTTAAATCTTTTATAAATATTTAATATTATTTATTTAAATTTTATATTCAAAATTTGAACATAATTTTACTTTTAAATCTTTTAAATTAAAAAATAAATATTTAACTCTTAAAATTTCAGCTTTTAATTTTTAATTTTATCAAATATCATTTTCAGTAATGAATTGACTCATGTGTAAAGTTAAATAGTAAGCACAAATTTCATTTTCTATTTTTATTTCCAAAAATATTTGAAAATGTAACTTTAACAATTGTGAGCAACCACCTCAATCACCTTTTCTATATTTATAACTACATGTAACAATTATCGTAATCACAATTATTACTTTTCCCACAACCACTACAACAATCACCATTATTATTGCTACCACTTTTTTTTTTTTAATTATTTATACAATTAAATAATTCATATTTTTATTTTTAAATTTAATATTTAAAATTTTAGTAACAATTGAACTCTTAAATCTTTCAAAATTAAAATCTCTAAAATTTTAATATTTAATTTTCAATTTTACCAATTATCACATAAATTGTGCATTAGCCATTGACACAAATTTCTTTTTATTTTTATTTCCAAAATTATTTCAAAAATTATCTATTAACAATTGTGAGAAAAAAAATTCAAATAGCAATTATTTATTGTTTAAATGTGCATCTTACTGTTTAGGCAAAATTCATCTTTTAATCCTTCTTTCTCCTTTTTTTTTTTTTTTTGCTAGAAGTTTAAACTAATGTCACATTCAGAAATTTGTAGAATTGTTTGCCAATAAATTTCATTAAATCTGTTATATGTTGAGAATTTGTTTCGATTAATTCAACAACAAAATAATCAATCACAGTAGTTAATACTTTTAAGGCAATGTTTTTACAATTTGGTATGGGCATTCGGATTTTACATTTTGGTGTGACCATTCAATTTAAATTGAAGCGAATCAATCAAAATTGAAAATTCAATTCTAAAAATATAAATTGAACAAATTTACAAATGGAAACAAACAGAATCAATCTAGTTCTGTTTAATTGTGGTTTGGTTCCATTTGAACCAAAATTTTAAAAATAATTTTAAAATATTGTTAATATAAATAATAGTTCTTATAGTATACTTAAAAATATTTTTAATGCAAAAAATATATTTTTAATATAAATAATACATTTTAAATAAGGTTGAATCACTTTGGTTTGATTCAATATAAGTCCAATATATTCTAATTTAATTTTAAAATTTAATTCGATTTGATTAAATCAAAAAAAATTTTTTATCTAAAAACAAACTAATTTGAATTAATTGAATTTTTTTTGAAAAATCAAATTGAACTAAATTTAAATTTAAATTAAATTAAATTGATTAAATCAAATTGTTCGATTTTCACCTGTTAGTGGAGTGCTCATTCCTATTTACATTCCCATCTCAATCCCTTATTCAGGAAATGGCTATCTCAATTTCAGTCAATCTTGATCTAATTTGGTGAATTCGTTATCAAGGAATAGCTACAATGATTTGGCCAACTAGACCTCCCACAAACATTTCAGAAAAAAGTTTTTTTAACAAAATATAGAGCTATTTTTTATTTAATGAAATGAAGAAGATAAAGCGAGTTATATATATATATATATATATATATATTCAATCTATTAACCAAATTTATTCATTCTGAATTTAACAAATTCATAAAAAAAATTTTATAATTTTATCTTTGTAATTTTTTAATCAATTTAAACTCAAAATCAAAGGAAAAAAAAAATCTCACACCGCTTATAACTATCTAAGGGCCTATTTGTTTTGGTTTTTTGATTTTGATTTTCTATTTTTGTTGCTAAAATTTGAAAATTAAAATAAGTAGTAATAAAGGTGTCAAACAAATTAGGTTAAGTCATTTTAGGATTGACGGGTTCAAATTATCTATTAAATTTGCATATAGGTTGGATTTTAGATTTACTCTTAAAAATAATATTTCTGGTCAAGTCATTCATTATTTAATTTTTTAAATGTCTATTTGAATTTTGTATTATTTGTAAAATATTTTTTTGTAATTTACTAAGAGAAAATAATAATTTTTAAAAATTATTTTTAGTTAGATTGATTTTTCATAAAATAAAACATTATTAAAATTTTTTATTTTTATTTAAAATATTTAATAAATTAAATATAATTTATTTTTTAAGCAAATGATATATATATTTGGATTAAAGTCATATGTCATAATTTAAACTAATTTTCAAATAAACATACATTGTCTAATAATAGCAAATCACTCATTGCAATAAATTTTATGTATTATAGTACAAATTTATGTGATAAAATTAATTTTATTTTAATATGTGATTTTATCATGATAAAAATCAAATTTGTCATAATCATTATAAAAAATAAGTAAACTTGTGATAAATTTCTTTTATGTATTAAATAATTTAAGAAATTATAGCAAAATTTGGATTAACGTCTAAAAAATCTAAATTTTTATACCAATTTTAACTATATCTAAAGATTCTAATTAATTCAATTATACATTAATTTGATGAATTGATTTTAAACTTATCCTAAGTCAAAATTAAAATTTAGTAAAATGCATATTTATAATCTTTTAATTAGGTTCAATTAAATCCAAAATTAAGTTTAGAGTTTAATTAATATAATACTTTTAATTTTTTACTTAATTAAATTTATTATATACTTTTATATGATGAATTTTAATTTTATATTTCAATTAAAAATTAAAAATTTTGAAATCTAAATTTATAAATAATAAAATCTCTCAATCACTCATTTTTATAAAAAAAAATTCTTTCAATTTCTTTTAAAAATTAATTTTTTTATTTTAAATAAAAAATTATTTCAACCATTTAAAATATAATTCTAAGAAATATTTCAAATCAATTACATGAGCTTAATTAAGATTATACTTTTATTTTTTTATTCAATTTGATTTGATTTTTGCTTAATTAAATTTATTATATACTTTTATATGATAAATTAATTTTATTTTTAAATTTTAAAAATTAAAATTTTAAAAGTTAAATTTATAAATCATAAAATCCTTCAATCTCTCATTTAAAAATTTCTCTCAATCTCTCCTTAAAAATTAATGTTTGTATTTTAAATAATAAATTATTTAAACTATTTAAAATAAAAATTTTAGGAAATATTTAAGAAATAATTATATGTTCTTAATTAAAATGATACTTTTATTTTGTATTTAATTAAACCTTTTTTTCTTAATTAAATTTATTATATTCTTTTAGATGACACATTTATTAATGTTTATATTTTAAATAATAAATTATTTAAAATAAAAACTTATAAGAAATATTTAAAAAGTCAAATTTATGAGTTTAATCAATAAGACTTTTATTTTAATTCAATTTAATCTCATTTTTGTTTAATTAAATTTATTGCATACTTTTATATTATAATTTTACATTTAAATTTAAAAGTTAAAAAATTTTAAAATTTAAATTTTTAATTTATAAAATCTCTCAATCTCTCATTTAAAAAAAATTTCTCTCAATTTCTTCTTAAAAAAATAATTTATATATTTAAATAATAAATTATTTAAACTGTTTAAAATAAAACTTTAAAAATCAATTACATGATATGAACCTGGGCATTCTAAAAAAAATTTTCCTTAAAATAAGCATTAAGAATTTATTAGTTTATTGTTTAAATTATAAAAAAGTTTTTATAATTTAAAATATGAAATTAATACATAATTAATTATTTATCAATTAAAATAAAAATTTTAAATTAAGTACAAATTAAAAATATTATTTATTAAGATTCAAACTTAATTTTGGATATGATTAAACTAATTAAAAAAATATAAAGTTCAATTAAGTCTAAATACATACTAAACTAAATGTTGATTTTGACTTGATTACAATTAAAATCAATTTATTAGGATGTATTTGACTCAATTAAAAGTTTTGAATATAATTAAAATTTTACAAAAAAGTTTAGATTTTTTGAGTCATTAAGTCTAAATATTTTAACTAAAAAATTTTTATCATAATAAAAGAGTATACAATATAAACTTTTTACTCATAATACTTTATCATAATATCTTAGCATCAAATTTCTAGTACCCACCAAATTATATATAAAAAGATAATATTGTCACAATAATATTGTTATCACTATATTAAATAATTTAAAAATTATGATAAAATGATTTTATCACAATAAATAACTTTTATTCTTATTAAATAACTTGTCAAAATAAATAAAAAAATTATAATTTAAACACATGAAAAAGTATAATAAAATTATTAATAATTTCATTAAAAATATAAAAATATCGATATATTTTTAATAAAAATAAAATTGAAGTTGAATTTGAATTTAATTAAATAATCTAATTATTTTTAAAAATAAATTTATTTCTTTTTTATTTTAATTAATCTACCATATATGTATTAATAAATTTATTTTTATATTATCATCGGGTCAATTGGGTTAGATCACGGATTTATCCATTTGAGTTAGTTTTGACCCAACCTATCAAATTGATAAAAACCCGATCCGACTCAAAAATTCTCAAATCATTTCGAATTTTGGTCATTTTAAATTTGTTCAGATCAAGTTTGGATCACTTTTTTAAATGAATTTAAGAAGGATAAAAAATTGCCACATTTAATTATTAAGTATATAATTTAAAAAATTTATTTTTTCAAAGACAAATAGATTGTTAAAACTTGTGAAAATCATAAAAATGATTTTACTTACCTCATTTTCTAAGAAACACTCGTTTTAATTTAAAACAAAAAACGAAAACTAAAAAAACATTTCACATTTCATAACTAACACTCCTTAACACTCCTTAAGTTATAAGGTGATGGTTGAAGGCTTGAGTCCTGGTTGACTTATGTATGGAGTAGACTGCTTAGTACAATCCAATTGGGCCGACCTTATGTAGTTATGTACACCAACAAAACGACGATGTTGCCTACTTGTTATGCACACGACAATAAGAAAAGATATTTTTGGGTGCTCGGGACTAGTGACTGATCCGGTCAAAAGATGCTTGGTTGGTGGGTCGTCGAGTTTCGCCGCCTACTGTGTAATTAATAATTTATTATTAAATTGAATATAAATTATTATTTATTATTAAATTAAACCATTGAGATTATAACATGTGTTAGGGTAGAAGTCACCCACGCATTGTGTTCACTGGTGTGGAGTACAAGTTTAAACACTTGCCATGGCTCAATTCGTCGATGTGTCACACTGTAATTGGTCGAAATAAGATTGAAAAGGAAGCAACCCATGCATTTTGGTTTCATCGCGGAGGAGTTTGTGCCTCGGTTCTAGAAGCACAGGCAGGGTAGTTGTCCGGCATGCGATGATTCGGCCTCATTTCTAGGTACTCCACTCGAATTTCAAACGTTTCTATATGTATGTTAATACACAGTTTATTTGTTTATTCATGGCCCACTGTGAATTTCTTATATTCATTAATGGAACTTATGCTGGAGTATTAATATATATTGTACTTGCAGCAAGATCGTAATTGCAGAAACATGGCAGAAACAGGGATTAATTGCAAAGACCAAAGGTGGTCTCTCAAGGGCATGACTGCACTTGTTACTGGTGGCACCAGAGGCATTGGGTTACGTTTCTTTTCCATCTTTTTGGTTATCGTCCTCTGGGGTTGCTTCCCTTTTTTTATTTTCTTGGTTAATGATGAGCTTATTATATATTTTATATTTATTAGATATGCCATCGTAGAAGAACTAGCGGGATTTGGAGCAAGAGTGCATACATGTTCGCGCAACGAGAAAGAGTTGAACGGGAGGATAGAAGAATGGAAGACTAAAGGGTTTGATGTAAGCTGCACGGTTTGTGACCTTACTTCTAAGTGTCAAAGAGAGAAGCTGATTGATACTATCTCTTCCATTTTTGATGGAAAGCTCAATATCCTTGTAAGTTTACAAGTATAATTAGCTATATCAAAAGCCTACCCAACTAAAGATCTTATGACTATGGATTAATGACGTACTAATATAAAGCATATGTTTCCTAGATTTGTTTAATCTATTTTAGTTATTGGATTGAGGTTGTACTTTTACATAAACAATTATATGAAGATATAAAGCATTTAATTAACTTGTGACATAAGTAAAAACTTAATCATATATTTTTTTTTTTCGTTTTTGGTACAATTGCGCAGTAGAAAGAGTCATTAGATGAAGATAAAAAGAGCATTGACAGCGAAATTAATCAGACTTAAAACCGTGTAATCTTAAAAATCCTATTTGACAATTTAGGTTTTGAAGGAATTCAATAGAAAAGAATTCTATTTTAATGATTTTTTTGTTTGAAAATTTTATTTTTAAAAGAATTTTAATTCTTTCATTTAAAAAAAATGATTTGATGAGAAAGTTAAATTAAGTAAAAAATCATAACGTTGTGAGAGAACTTAATTCAATTAAAAATTAAATAAATTAATTCTACTAATCTTATAACTTAAATCAATACAATGCTTTTCAAATAAATAAGGATATTTAAAGAAATAAAATGATTTCATTTTATTATAGATTTATTGCAAACAATAAAATAAAATTGAATTCTACAAATTTAAAATTAATTACAAACAGTAGAACTCTATTACAAAAATAAATGAATTATATTAATAATTTTTTTTTTGCATAATTTGATTCAAAGAGGATCTTAATATTGAAATTGCAAGATCAAGATTAACAGCTTTATTAGAGTTTCAGAGGGTGGTTTTGTTGGCTCAGGTGAATAATGCTGGAATAGTTATTCTCAACGACTGTATAAACTGTACAGAGGAAGACTACTCGAGCATAATGAAAACAAACCTGGAGTCTCCTTACCATCTTTGTCAACTAGCACATCCATTCCTGAAAGCATCAGGAAATGGAAGCATTGTTTTCGTATCCTCTATTGCCGGGATAGTCTCTTTACCTATGATATCTGTATATGCTGCAACCAAAGGTATGTGGTAATTTTATACCTCTTGACGTCCAATTTAAAAATCGAAAATGCATGGTTTCTTGCTATATATATGTCTGATAGACTTGCACTATTTCAGGAGCAATCAATCAACTAACTAAAAACTTGGCATGTGAATGGGCAAAGTATAATATTCGCACAAACACTGTTGCTCCGTCGGGTACCAGAACCACCGTCAAGCTACAACCTGTACAAAATCGATCTCCTCCTTCATTATATTCTTGCCTAGTCTTAAAATAGTTATTTGAGAAATATTTTATCAAACAATGAATCCTTAATATATATAATTTTAAAATTTTCTTATGGTTTTTACAAATTTTGTTGTCTTCTAAGTGAAATTATTTTAAAGATAAAATATTACTTATATTTTTAAGAGTTTCTTTTTCTTTAATTTATTATTTTAAAGTACCTTCTTAATTAACTGAATATCTCTCTATGCTTTCATTTCCTAACATTTCATTTTTTTTTCTCATAATTCTAGATAAATTTCACATATTTTTCTTATAATTATGAGTAATTCACTTAATAATTCTTAACTGATAAAGAGAAATGTTATTTGGCTTAAGTTTAAACGCAATAAATATGTCTCAAGTGCAAACAAACAATTAATGCTATTTATAAATGATAACTTTATCTTTAATTAATGTTTGTATTTTCAATATAAATTTTAAAAGTTATTTTAGTCTTTTCATCAATTTGCATACTAAATGTATTTCAATAAATATATCTATAATTTTTACTCTCTTCGTCCTAAATTATCAGTCTAGATTTTCTTTTTCGTTTGTCTCAAAATATAATCCATTTTTTCTAGACTATAATTAATTGACTAGATATCCACTATACCCTTACTTAATGTATTGGCATTAAAAATTTATAAACATCAAATGTTTAATGCACTTATTGGAAAATTAAGCAAAATTAATTTTTAGTGGGTAAACTTCTGAATTTTTTTCTAATAAAAAATTTAAAATCTTAGTTTGCTAAATTCATTTATTTGGTTTATATTATCCAACTTTGCAATATTAATTATCTTTAATTTTACATTAAAGAATTAACAATTCCAAGAATATTTATTACTATTTATTTTAATGTAAATATGGAGGTATATATAAAATCAACTATTTTAACCATATTACCTATATTTTCTTAATATCTGTGTAAAATAAAAGCAGATTGAAAATTTGGGATGAAGGAAGTAATTTTTTTTAGAAAGTAGTATACTTTTTTCGTTTTATAATATCCACCATTTTTTAAAAGTGTTGTTATTTCAAAATATATGTTATTCTACAATATCAAAACAACATTAATTAAATTTTTTTTCAAACTTATCCTCATCACTCATCTTTTTTCCTTTTTCTCTTAGTGATAGAGTTTTAATTAAAGATAAATTAAAGGTTTATGAGTCCATATTAATGAAAATTATTCTTTATTAATTATTTTCTTAATTTATATGCATAACTATAAAATAACAAATATTGTAAAACGAATAGAGTAATTTATATTATATGTTTATTGAAACATATTTATTGCGTCTCAATTCCAGCAAATAGCATTGTTCAATGATAAATTATAAAGATAAAATCTAAAATCAACAAAGAGGAAGAAACTTGCCACATGGACATGTTTTTCCTTTATCTCATTAGCTAGTTGAAGGCATTCTCTCTCTTCTCATTTGATTTTCATTCGTCTCACCAAAATCCACTGCTCAGGTCTTTTCTCTCTTCCATCAATCTGTCTTTCTCTTCTCCGAAACCCACCAAGAAACCATTAACTTTTCATTCTTTACGTTTTCATTCTGCCTCCACTGTCACCATAAATAGCCACAGCCTTCACTACTGATGATGTCGCCAACATCGTCAAATCTAAGAAAATAATAAAGATCTTAAGACAAAAAAACAAAAAAGGATCGAAACACATGACAAAGAGAGGAAAAAGAACGAGGCCTTTGAAGGCCTTGCTAAATTGTTCATAATAATTGGAGACCGGTGGAAGTGTTTGCAGAACCGTAAGAGTCGACATCATTTGTTTCTGTTCTGTTAAGCTTAGTAGTTCTTTCAAACCTTAATCTATTTCCGGGTCCTTAAATCTGCATCTCCTTTCCTCTCTTGGCCCTCGCTATGGCGGCATTGGTATCCTCACTGCATGACGTCTTGTGCTCTTTAACAAAAGGGAACACTGTGGAGTTGTGCTTTGAGTCCTACGCTAAGGCCAAATCCTCTCCTCACTTAGCATAGCTAGTCATCAAGAGAATATTGAATTAAGAAATTACCATTCCAGATGAGAAATTTGAACATTGAAGATGGGTCTTCCATGCCAACGTCCTTGTTTAGAGGAGTACTTTTAATCATCTGAAAAAGATTCTCAATGTCATGCATTTCTAAAATTCAAGGGATCATTCAATAAGTTCCTTTATTTTCTTTATAAATACTATTGTATTAGTAATTCAACTGACATCTTGTTAAACTTAGGACCCTGCTGTTCTGAAAGCATATGATGGGATATTTGCTCAAACTCCGATTTGCCGCATCGCAGAGCCTAATGAGGTTTCATCGTTAGTGGCATTCCTTTGCCTTCCTGCAGCTTCATACATCACTGGGCAAGTTATTTGTGTGGATGGAGGTTTTACAGCCAATGGTTATTCGCCACCTCATTCATAACGGCCAATTTCAAAGTCCTTCAATAATGTTCCATTACAAAAGCTCCAAAATGTCGAGCTCCAACTTTTAGTTTGCATCACTGGCTTGTAAACTAAATTAAAATTAATCGTGTATTGGGCTTTGGGCTGAGTTCAATGGTAATTATAATCATAAAAGTTACATCATAAATTAAGCTTGTCTTTTTTAATATTGATTACTGTTTTAATCCCTCCAGAATTTAATCACTTAGCAACCGAATTGCACCTTAACATGATACTCGAATTCTGAAAAATATGTTTTTTTTTTTTTGTAAAATTAATAATAATGATTCTATTGCAATGTATATAATTTACTTTTTTAATTGAATACGATAATGACTTATAAATTTTACAGACAATAAAAAAAATCAACTAGAGTTACAAATTAACTTATGCCTTGATTAATAAAGCAAAAGATATAATACTGAAAAAAAAAAAAGAATGATCGTATCTGAAAAATGAAAATGATATATGGAAGCCATGATAAGTCAAAATGACAAATAAATCTAGATTTAAAGACAATAATCATTCCCATAAATAGAGACAACAATCGTCTCTAAAAATTAAAGACAACAATTGTCCCCATAAATAAGAATGACAATCGTCCCCTTAAATAGGGAAGACAATCGTTTCTAAAATTTAAAGACAATAATAGTTTCCACAAATAGAGGCGATAATCAGCTATGAGGACAAGAGCTATAGGGATGTAGATTAGGAATGACTAAAGTCGTCCACAAAACTATTGAGGATGATTTTTTAAGTTTTAGAGAACAATTTTAGTCATCTCCTAAAACAATAAATTTTGTAGTTTATGTCTTGTAGCTGACATAAATTTTCTCTCATCCTCAAATGTATAACTTAAAAGATCCAACCAAACTATTATAGGATTTTTCGTTCAAAATTTATTCTATAAAAGTTAGTTTATTTCCATGACAGTTTCACTTAAATTTCAGGCTATATTTTATGTTATAGGTTTGTTAGTGTTAAAACCTTGCCGTTCTATATCATTGTTTTGATTATAATAACATATTAGCACGTAAGTGTTTATATCAGAATATCAATAATTAATACAAATTAAATTTAAAGTAGCTCGTTTGAAAGCTATAATTAAGAGATTAAACAGTTCAAGCACTAAGTAAGAAACTCATAAACCTACTCAAGACCTTCAAAGCATTAAAAGTACAATTTTGACTCTCTTTGTGGTCTCAAATTCTACCTCCAAAAGTTAGGTTTGTGACTTTAAGTTTAACATTCCCTTATAGAGTCGAGTCGCTTATAAAAAAACCCTTGGGATCAAAATACAGAAATCTTCTAAAAATTATTTAGATCTTTCCAGAAACTTTTGGGATAACGTTTAGGAAGCTTTAGAAGCTTTGAAATCTAAGTTGAATGGAGCTTTGAAGAGTCATGTCAGTGCTAAAAGCAAAAGATTAAGAGAGAGGATGATAAGAAAGTCATGCTCATGCAATATAAAGTTACAGCTGCGACAATGTAAAGCTATGGGAGCAGAAAAACATACAGACGGTTCTTATCTTGTCCATACTTAAGGAATAGAACAAACAAATACTAGTAACTTTTGTAGATTATTATCATAATCATTATCATCATCATTATACTTCACTACAAAAAAAAAAAAAAAGGATTAGCGATGAAAATTTTGTCATTAATCTGGTCAAATTCGTTGTTAATTTAAATTAGTGATGAAAAAATTTGTCGCTATTCTACTCGTCATTAACCCAGCAGCAACAATTTGAAAATCTGTCGCTAACTTGGCAACGAATTTTGTGATAGAATTTTTTAGCGATGAAAGTAATTTTGTCACAAATTCATCACAAACTTAGTGACAGATTGAATTTTTCATTGGTAAATATATTTTTAAAATTATAAAAAATTAAAAAATTTTCCTAACTAATCCTCAGTAAATTTAATTTTATAAAAACCAAAATTTATTATTAATTTATTTAATTTTAAAAATTAAAATGAATATAAATTATCAATTTATTGAAATTTAAGGTCAATATATTATTAATTCTTTAAATCTAAATATTAATATATCATCAATTATAAAAAAATAAATCATAAAAATTTTAAATTAAACATTAATAAGTCTAAAATAAATAAAATTTAATGACTATGAAATTACAAAATGAACGAGATGTTTTCAATTAACAAAAAATTAATAATTACATATTTTTGATTAAGAATATATTAATAATTACATATTTTCAATTAACACAACAATCAAAGGAGGAAGGATGCGGTATTGGAGGCGATAATGGAGGCGACAGTGAAAGAGCCAAAGGAGACAAAGATAAAGAAAGTGGAGGTCGCAGTAGACAATAAAGGAGATGGAAATGGGCGTCAAGTAGAATGAGGAGAAGAAAATAAATGAGTAAATAAAGAAAAAGAAAGAGAAATAAAAAGAGAAAAAATGGAGAAAATAATGTGAAAAAATCAAGAAAGAAGAAATAAATAGGAACTAAAAATTTTAGTGATAAAAATTTTCGTCGTTAAAATGTAAATTTCATCACTAAATGATTGAAAAATATTCAAAAATTTTATTTTACAGCAAAAATTTTATTTTGAAGCCAAATGAATTCATCTCTAATTCATCACTATCTAGTGACAGAAATGAAATTCATTGCTAATTTTTCTCATGTAAATAATTTTAAAATTTTATTCTGGAGCAAAAAAATTAGTGATAAAAAATTTCACCACTAATCCTCACTAATTTTCTACCTAAATAATTTTAAAATTTTTATTTTGGTGCCAAAAAAAATTAGTGATGGAAAAATTCATTAACTAATCTTTCATTAGTGATAGAACTAAATTCATCGCTAAATTGTTCTCTCAAATAATTTTTAAATTTTATTTTTGAGTAAAAAAATTAATGATAAAAAATTTCATTACTAAATTAGCGACAAAATTAAATCCATCACTAATTTGTTAACATAAAGTTTTATCGCCAATTTAACGATGAAACTTACAATCACTAATTCCATTAGTACAATCATGGTGCCAAACTAGCACCACTTAGGAATTAGTGACAAAAGTTATATCCATTGCAAGTTCCATTAGTAAAATCATGTTGCCAAACTAGCGCCACTTCTGGGATGAAATTTACATCAGTTGCAATTTTTTTAATCTGTCATGAGGGTGAAGAAAATCTCTTATGAATTAGTAATAGAATAATTTCGTCGCGAATCAACAAATTTGTTTACTGTGCTTCAAAAGTTATATTTCTTATAAAAATGTTTACATAAATTTTATCTTTTTTACGCTTGATCAACATTAGATATATAGAAACTCAATTAATGTGAATAAATGCAAGAAATTTACTTTGACCTTTAATCAAAAGATTGTATGAACAATAAAAGAACCTAGTCTATCCTAATCTTTTAACTTCACGGATACAACTTTATTAAATCTCAATGAAATGATTCTAATTAAATAAGCTAAAAAAATTGGTTGAACTTTAGACTAAACACTAGTTATAAATAATAATAAACGAGATTTCGGAGTGAAAATTGATAATCATAATCATTGAGGAGCTAGAATATTAACGACGCTACTATTGGAAAATATGATGATTGAAGATTTTATTAATGAAACAAAGATAAATACAAGCTAGAAAAATTGTGTTTATCAGGAGCTATGAAAATGAAACCAACTAAAATTTGGAAGATTGACAGTTATTGAGGATTTCTAACTATTCTAACTAAATTATAAAATTGAACTAATTGATTATTGTATTAGTTAAATTTGATTGATTATCTATCTAAATATGTGTTAGCATCTATTAATTTGATGATGATGATCTCTGTGTTGGCTTCTCAAAATATCTTTTAGTTCCAAGGATCATCTTTCAATAAATATGGGTTATGGGTTCAAGATATGGATTTGAAATTTATGGATTTGTACTCACTTTCAATAGGTCTTGGCCTTTAAGCCATACATGTAATTGGGCTTGGGCCTAAATATTTCAGGTGTAAATAATGATTTCTCATATATAATTCAACAAAAAGCTAAATTTGTATGGATATATAAATATTCAAACATTAGTTTTGACATCTCATAAATAAAAATAAGACAAAATAGAATATTCAAATTTATATAAGTGGTGAAGAGAAAAAGGAAGAAGAAATAAAAACTTAAGAAAGTAGCAAATAATTGATTCTTCCTTCATGCCTTTTGGATTTCTAAATTCAATTAAAAATAACTTTCCTCTAATAAATTCAAACCAAATAAAAATCTTTTTTAAATTTTCAAAATTATTTTTAGGCTTCAAATCTGTATTTTAATTCCTTTTCAAATATAAATCATCAATGACCTAATCCAAATTATTTTAGGAAAAACTATATATCATCATCTTTGCACAAAAATTTAAATATCTATATTCCTTAAAAAAAACTTGAATAAAAAATATTTCACCTTCTTACAAAATCTATATAAAAAATAGAAAAATATTATAAAAAATTATAAAATTTATTGTCAAATCATCATCAACCAACCTCCACCACCATCGAGTAGTAGCCATCAACCACCAACAACATTACTACCCCTCACGCATCTCCTCACCTTTGCTCGTTAACACCACCAAATTACTCTTCTCCTTTACTGATATGTAAACAGTGACGAAAAATTGTTTGGGGTATTTAGAAAGGCAAATGTCTAAGAAATACTTTACAATTTTGAGATTTCTATCAGTATGATGCAACTTAGATTTTTTTTATCCAAAAAAATCATGATTCAATTGGAAATGACAACAATCAAAACTCACAACCTTTAATTGAGAAGTCTATCCTTTTTCGTCCAAATTTCTTTATTTAGGCTTCAAAAAATGTATTTTTTTTATTTTTAGTAATTTATTTTAATTATACCTTTTAGTATGAAACGTCATTTTGAGAATTGTTTGTTTTAGATTTTCTATGTTAGTTAGGATTTTAATTTAGTGTGTTTTTTTTTATTTTGCCATTTTTGATAATATTATCCACTTATGTAATTTTGGTGTTTCAAAACATATTTAAACCTTGGTTTTTCACATTTGGAGGAGGAAAATAATATTTTAGCTAATTCCAATAAAATGTATATGAAAATGTGAATATGAATATTGGATTTGATTTGAGTTTTGATTTTAAATTTAAACTAGCCACAACTATGCAGTTAAACTTTGGTATGAAATTCAATTTTGGCAACTCAACTTGACCACCATAATTTAGCTAATTTAAATATATGAGATATGAAAAGTTAGTGAATTTAGCCTTGTGGAATGTTTTTGAAGTGTTAGTGAATTTAGCCTTATGGAATGTTTTTGAAGTGTTTTAATGAGTGTGTATTTAGCCTGAAATGTTATCCGCAAATTTTGATAAAAAATATTATATATGTTTCCACACTATAAAGGAGCATTTTTGGCTTTTGAAAAAGTGTTTGTATGTACAGAATTTGACTTATGAATTTATGTTGGCTATGAATATGAATGTGACTATAGATGAATGAAGTTGTAAAATTTATACATGTTGATTGATCTAGAATAATAATATATTATTCAACCTGCAGACTTATGGATAAAATGCACTTAATGAATAAAAACTTTTTTAAAAAATGAAAAATTATAAATCTAATAAGCCTTCAATTCAAAGATCAAAGATTAGTTATGTACAACCCTTCCTTTGACAAAGAAGAAGCGAAAAAGGGCTTGGTAGATGCTTCAATTCAAGAGGAAGGGGATTTACCCTAGTTGTTCACTTTAGTATTCAACAAATTCAAAATTCAATAACAACAACAACTATACTACTCCTTCGAAAAAAATAATGAACATTGAATGAATGTTGATTGATAACAAATAAATGAGGCAATAATTATTTGCGAAATACATGGAAAAGCAAATCACTTAGCTTTTGATTGTTGGAACCAATTTGATCATTCATACCAATCTCAAGGCATGCTACAATTTCTTCTTACTATGTGGAGTTAGAAGCTTCCACCCATATGGTAAATGATCCAGGTAAAATTTTCAAAGTCATACCTTATGCAGATAATGAATCAATATATGTAGAAAATAAAGAAAGTCTCAAAATTTTACATGTTGGAGAAGGTAAAATTCAAACAACTCATAGTGATCTTACTCTAAAAAAATATTAGTTGTTCCTAAAATAAAAAAGAACCTCTTTTGTTAGTCAACTAACTGTAGATAATGTTTGTTATATTGAGTTTTTCACTAGTTGTTTGTTGTCAAGAATCAATAAGGAAAATTGATAGCCAAAGGACATAAATAAGGAGGTCTGAATGCTCTTAATGATGTGAATCATTAAGCACTTACAACCTATTATAGTAATGTAGGAAACAATTGATCCTCTTAACTATAGAATAATAAAGTCTTTGAATGAGCCAAATAAGGTTGTTGTGAATAAACCTAGTCTTTTGCTTTCATAGTTATGGTGCTTTTAATTGCTTTATTATCTCCTTATTTTTCAAATGTTTGTTACTTCTTTGATGCAGTTAAAGAGTAGTTTAATGAATAGAAAGATCATATTGGTCATCATATTTCTCATTGCCTAGTAACTATTTGATAAAAGTCCTATGTGATTTTTCTCTATTTTGACATCTTATTTTCTTGTTTTATCTCTTGATAATGTTAACATCCAGTATTAAACCTTGCTTCAAGCCTATGACCAATTGTTCCAATGGCAAACAATCAAAATGTCGTTAGACTTTCACAATCTTGAATTGCAATTTTCCAAGGCAAAAATTATAGAGTTTGGAACACCAAGATGAAGACTTTCTTGATATCTGAAGACCTTTGGAATTTGGTGAAGAATGGATACAACATAAATGAAATTAGAGCTAATACTCTTAGAGATGTCAAAAAGAAGGATGCTAGGGCATTATTTTTCATTCAATAAGTTGTACACTACTTAATTTTTCTTCATATTGAAGTTGCCACAAAGCCATAAGAAGTATGGGAGAACTTGAAGAAAGCATACCGAGGGACAACAAAGATGATAATTGTCAAACTTCAAACTCTTCGTATGAAATTTGAAAGTTCAGTTGTGAGTGATGATACCTAATTATTTTTTGAACATAATTGATGTTATGAATCAAATTAGAAAATATGGAGCAGATTTGAGTAAGCAAAAGGTGGTTGAAAAAATTCCTTATCGTTGTTAACTATTGATGAGTTACAAGATTTCTTTTATTCTCGTGAAGATAGATTGGAAAGATATAATAATGTTATTATTGAGAATGCCTTTTACAATAAGATGCAACTCTCTTATAATGATGCTGGTAAATCAAGCTACAATGGAAACTCTAATAATTAGCATAAAGGAAATTCATCGCGTATGAGATGAAGAGGTAAAAGTTGTGGACAATCTAATAAGTATCCTAGAGACAACAACATAAGTAGGAATAATAGTCCAAAACAAAGCTACTATTGCAAGAAGCATAGGCATACACAAAAATTTAGCATTCTTAGAGAAAAAAAGCCAACTTAGCCCACAAAGAGGATGATGATGAAACTAAAAACATGTTTTTTATATGTTTCTCTGCTGAAGAATTTGCTTTAACAGTCTGGTACACTAATAGTGGTTGTAGCAATCATATGACAAGCGATATAATTTTATTCATTGACTTGGATAAATTTGTAACTAGTCGGATTACATTGGGTGACGAGTGGCACATTTAACACATGGGAGAGTTACTATAAGGTTGAACTCCCTTGGTTTAGGTTGCGTTTAGAATGTTTTAGATGCTTCTTATTTGAATTCAAATTTATTGTGTAAGGTAATTTATGTTGGATGGCTATTCAATTATTTTTAGGATTCTATCTACTATGTGTTCAAAGATTAATCTAAGAATAATTTGTTAGCTGAAGTGTTGATGGCAAGGAATAAAATTTTTCCTTTTGTTTCTTAAGAAGTATGTTAATGTCCTTTTTCAAAGGATCAATTTGAAAGATTGCAATGCTATGAACACACCCATGTACACCAATTTGAAGTTTTGTTTAGATGATGGGGAAGAATGCTCAGATTTATTGAAGTTTGATTAGGAGTCTTCTCCACCTTAAAAATAACAAGTCAGTTATTTTGTAGTAAACAAGTCTCTTATCTAGGTTTATGCAAAGTCTAACAAAGCATCATTTAGGGGCTACCAAGAGAATATTAAGATATTTGAAGAGAAAAAGTTTAGTTAGGTTTTGGTGTAAACTTTAACTTTAAATTGTATGGTTTTCTAATAGTGAATGGGGAGGTTAACGCGAATGATTGAAGGAGTATAACAAGTTATGTTTTCGATATTTGTACTAGAGCAATCTCTTAGAGCTCAAAGAAATTGCCCTCAATTGCCTTATCTTCCTTAAAAATTGAATATATGGTTATCACTATAGCAGCTTGTCAAGTTATGTGCTTGTAAAGGATTTTAAGTGATGTAAAACAAACTCAAGCAAAGGCAACTATCATCTTTTGTGATAATCAATCAATAATTACAATGATGAAGAATCTAATAATAGAAAAAGACATATTAAGATATGTCATCATTTTATAGGGAGACTGGTTGTTAATTGAGACATCGAGATAGAATATTGCAGCACCAATGATCAAGTAGCAAATTTATTTACCAAGCCACTTCCATTAAAGAAATTTATACACTTAAGAAAGCTATTGGGAGTTGTGAATTTCTATATTAAGGGGGCAGTGTTAGAGTAATGTAGAAAATAATTGATCCTCTTAGCTACTGAATAATGAAGTTTTTGAATAAGTCAGATAAGGTTATTATTAACATACCCAATCTTTTGCTTTCATAGTCATGGTGTTGTTAGTTGCTTTATTATCTCCTTATTTTTTGATTATTTGCTACTTCTTTGATGTATTTAGAGAAGTATTTCAGTGAATAAAAGGATCATCTTGGTCATCACATTTCTCATTGCCTAGTAATTATCTGATAAAAGTCTTATGTGGTTTTTCTCTATTTTTATTGCCTTATTTGCTTGTTTCAACTCTTAATAATGTTAACACAATCCTCAAAGCTTCATATGTAGTTTGGCACCAATAAATGGGACATCACCATTTTGAAATTTTAAAGCTTTTAAATAATAAATTATTTATTGATATTTCTAATTAAAAGAAATATGATATTATTTATGCTACTTGTCAAATGGGGAAGAGATGTAAATTGCATTTTTCTTTATCCAGTAATATTTCTAAATTTTCTCTTAACAAACTCATTGTGACTTGCCCCAATTATATCTCACTAAGAGTTTAGATATTATGTTGTGTTAATAAATGATTATAATCATTCTGATTTTTTTTAATATTTTCTTAAATTCCAAAAACATGTAGAAAATTTTTGCAAGTGATGGAGTCTGTGAATTTACTTCAAATGAATTTGAAAAACACTTCCTTTGTTGAATTCATCATCAATTATCTTGTCCACATACTCCAGAACAAAACAGAGTTACTTAAATAAAACACCACATGTTGTGGAAACTAGTTTAATACCACTTCTTCAAGCAAAATTTTCTTTAAATTATTGGGTATATGCCTTTCTAACATTGTCAATTTAATAATTTGCATGCCCTCAAATGCATTAAATAGAATCTTCTTTCTTCAAATTATTTCAAAGAAATCCTAATTATGGATATATGAGAATTTTTTGATGTAGGTGTTTCCAATGGTTATGAGATTATGAAAAAAAAAAAATTTTTAAGAAAACATATTGTGTTTTCATAGGATACAGTCCTATATATAAAGGATATCGTTGTCTCAATCTTTTAACAAACAAATTTTATATCTCAAGGCATGTAATATTTAATGAAAATATTTTTCATATGCCTCTACCAATGACAATATTATGCAGAAAAACCAAAAGATAGTCTCATTTCCAGATTCTAAAGGTTGGATTAAAAAATCATAAGTTCTTTAGAAAGGAGATAAACAACAAGATCTAATAACATCAATAAGCAAGCTATAGAAATAAATGAAATGCTCAATTAACAAGCTATGGAAAATAATGACATTCATGTCAATCACAAAGCTATAACATCATAAGATAATGATGATCTTAAAAAAGAGTCAAACAATGATATAAGTAATTATAAGGAACATATTATTGCTACTATCGAGGAAGAGACATCCAGTTCTTAAATTGATGCAATGAACATTCATATACTAAGAGCTAGTGATATTTCAGAATAAAAAAACACATGTCACACTCCAAAAATATTTCAGTCACCAATTGTATCCTACGATTCTAATGATAATAATTATCCTTTAACTATTGATTTAAATAATAATAACAATAATAA
The DNA here is from genome assembly GCA_949677035.1 of Omphalea diandra. Lineage (NCBI taxonomy): Eukaryota > Viridiplantae > Streptophyta > Magnoliopsida > Malpighiales > Euphorbiaceae > Omphalea > Omphalea diandra. The sequence continues at coordinate 28,812 of CATIWR010056692.1, read as the reverse complement.
TGCAAGAGGAAGTTTTAGGAATGGTAATGAGGCAGGGTCAAAAAGGGTCTTATACCTTCACCTCGACCATACATCCACTTCTCTATCATTGACCTCACCCTACTTTATAAGAGAAAATCCCCCTAACCTTGACCTCCATTCTTATAGGGATCCTTGCCTATGGGAATTCCCCATTTCCCATCAATTTTAGCTTATCTCTAGATTTTCTTATACATTAACTTGTGTTACCTCCTGCCCTTAATAATTTTCAATGGAAGAGGGATGATGAATTGAAAGAAAATAGAGGATTGATGATGCATTAAAAGAAAAATTGAAAGAACATATATGGTTGATGACAGTTAAAATAAGTAGAGGAAATAAGATAAGAATCTACTTATGAGAAAAAGCTAGACTTTCATACCATGAAGCATCCTTACTTATTTATACAATAGACCCTTCCCTAGTATTAGACCTTACTTATTTTTTTAAGGTTATGTTTTACTTTCTTATGTTCTTTGTAGAATACAAAATTAGATTTATTAAAGTAAGTGATCTGCCTTTGTGACGTCTTTAAGATTAGAGTTTTAAGGATTTGGTTTCCTTAGGGTTCTAATTTTTCGACTAGCAACTTGATTTCTAGCTTTCTTGGGCAAAGTTAATAGTCATATAAAGAGTTCCTAAGGTGAGTTTCCTAGCAGATTCTTTATTAGTTAGTATCACAGCCTAGCTCTAGAATCAAGTTATGTATCCTTTATTTATCATTTGTTCTCTTTATTTGTGTCTTTTTTGTTTTCGTTTCTTTAAATCTTTTGTTCTACTTCTATCTTCCATCTATCTTTTTTGTGTGTTTCCTAGTGTTTATATGTCAATTAAATTGAACACTATCAATTTCAAATTATTAGTGTTGGGTTTCAATATACATATTTGAAGTTTGTAATTTTCTATAATTATTAGATTTCAAATTGTCATTATTAGTGTTTGCATCACTTGAACTCAAAGTGTTGGTTTGATCTCTTTTTTTAAAAAATAAAAAAAAAGAGCAATTAGAAAAAGAGAAGTAAAAAAAACGGGGAAAAATGAAATTGAAAAAAAAAAAAGAGAAAAAAAACCACAAGTTTCATATTCCTAACAAAGAGGGATTTTTTTTCAATAGGATGCAATTGAGTTGTTTTGTGATTCTTAAGTTTATTTATACAAGCTATTTTGTGTGCTTATTTCATTTTGTTCTAGTTATTTCTTTCATATATTTGTTGCTTCTTTCTGAGTTTTCTTATTTTCTTAGTTCTATTAATCAATTGTCTTTGTGTTTTCATTTAACTCAACTATGTCTTTGAAAGTCTTGATCTTTGACGTTGCCATCAATTGCAAATTATTTCTCGAGACTTGTTGATTTTAACTTTTAAGAATATTAAGAAGGCCATCTTGAGGTAAAAGACAAGAGTGGTGAGACCATTATAGGGTAAAAGCCTATATTGTGTGAAACACGAGTGATTATCAACTATTTGAGTGCAAGCACGTAAGGGAACATGTGAGTAATAATTTTCTTTTATTACTAGCAAAATTTTACAGGTTATAAACTTGAGCAATGAAAAAGAATCATAATATAATGACATGAAATTTTTCATCATTCAAAAACTGAATGCGAGATTATATAACATACAATCCCCATCAAATTCTAAATTTTTTAAATGAGGAATAATTAAGGAGGAAGAAGATGATTTAGACTGAGAGGAATTGATATCCAACAAAGATAAGAAATCTAGTTCCAAAATAGATAGTAACCTAAGTAGCATCAAGATGAAAATTACTACTTTTCAAGGCAAGAATGATCCAGAGTTATACCTAGAGTGGGAATGAAAGGTTAAGCATGTATTGAATTGTCTTAAGTACTCCAAGGAGAAGAAGGTGAAATTGGCAATCATAGAGTTCATGGATTATACAAGCATATGGTGGGATCAATTTCTGATCAATAGGCGAAGGTATGGGGAAAGACTTATTCGAGCATGGGAGGACATGCATTGGCAATGTGTAAAAGGTTTGTCCCTAGCCATTACTATCATGATTTACATAAAAAAAAAATTGTTTGGTACAAGATTCCAAGAGTGTGGAGGACTACTACAAGGAGATGGAGATAGCCATGATAAGAGCTAATATAGAGGAGGATCGAAAGGCTACCATGGCAACATTTGTTGCAAGCTTGAGCAAGGAAATTATTGATACTGATAAGTTGCAACACTATGTGGAGATGAAGGAGCTCTTATATAAAGCCATTAGGGGTGGAAAAGCAACTTAAATCTAGAGGAGCCAAATCTAATTCTTCATAGAGAGCTGATTGGAAGGACAATAAAGCCATCACAAAACTAAAAGAGGAGACAAAGCCAAAAGATTTTATTACTACTCTAAAAGGTAAAATCAAAACCAAAACTCCTTCTAAATCATGTGACGTGAAGTATTTTAGATGCCAAGGATTTTGGCATATTGCTTTTCAATGCCTAAACAAGAGAACTATGATCTTATTGGACAATGGTGATATTAAGAGTGTTAGATCAAGAGTTGATGAAATACCATCATTAGATGATTGTTCGAATATGGATATTAAAGCATTCGCTCATAGTGAATTGTTAGTGGTAAGAAGAGCATTGGGAGGACAACCCAAAGATGATGATGAGGAGCAATGTAAGCAAAATTTTGATACTAGATTTCATATGAAAGGCAATGTATATACTTTAGTTATTGATGAGGGTAGTTGCACCAACGTTTATAGTGCATTGTTAGTAGAAAAGCTAGACTTACATACCATGAAACATCTTAAACCATACAAACTCACTTGGCTTAATGATTGTGTGAAGTGAGGGTTAATAAACAAGTATTAGTTTCTTTTTCTCCATTAACAAATATATGGATGAAGTCTTATATGATGTTGCACTAATGCATGCGAGTCATATTTTGTTTGGTCAACCATGGTAATTTGATAGGAGGGTCACATATGATGGGTACAAAAATCGTTATTCCTTTATACTTAATAATCTATATTTTGTACTGACTCCTTTCAAACCATTACAAGTTTATAAGGATCAACTGAGAATAACAAAAGAATGTAAATTGAGAGAAAAACAAAATTGATTAGAAAATTAGTTGTTATTAAATTCACATGAAAAAGGGAGATGAGTGGAAAACTGCCTTTAAAACTAAATATGATTATATGAGTGGTTAGTAATGCCATATGGTTTAACTAATGCACCTAATACATTTATAAAGTTAATGACTCATGTTTTGTATGCTTTCATAGGAAAATTTATGGTACTTTACTTTGATGACATTTTAATTTATAGTAAGAACTTGGATGAGCATGTGAAACATTTACATGATGTGTTTAGTAAGTTAAGGAAACATCAATTGTATGTTAATCTTAAGAAGTGCACATTTTGTATTGAATTTGTTGTGTTTCTTAGATATATTGTTAGTTCACAAGGTATTAGTGTTGATGAAAATAAGGTAAAAGCAATAAGGGAATGGCCTACACCTAAGAATGCAAATGAGGTAAGGAGATTTCATGGTTTAGCAAGTTTCCATCAAAGGTTTATTAAAGATATTAGTACTATTTCTTTACCTTTAAATGACTTGCTAAAAAGAATGTTGTTTTTAAATGGAGTAAAGTTCATGAATAAGCTTTTAAAACTTTGAAAGAAAAATTAACTAATGCACCTTTGTTGTGTTTGCCTAACTTTGTGAAAGCTTTTGAGATAAAATGTGATGTATCCAGAGTTGGAATAAGGATTGTTTTGATGCAAGATTCCAAACAATTGCATATTTTAGTGAAATGCTTAAGGAGGCAGCCTTGAACGATCTTCTTATGACAAAAAGCTCTATGCATTAGTAAGAACTCTTTAAACATGTGCATCATTATTTATGGCCGAGGGAATTCATCATTCATTTTGATGATGAGAGCCTAAAGTTCTTGAAATTCTAAGGCAAGCTTAATAAGAGACATGTTAAGTGGTTAAAGTTTTGAAACATTTCCTTATGTAATCAAATATAAACATGGGAAGGAAAATGTTGTAGTTGATGCATTGTCTAGGTGGTGTATATCACTTTCTTCTTTGTAAACTAAATTACTTGGTTTTGATTTGCTTAAGGACTTATATACCAATGATATTGATTTTGGTCAAGTATGGGATGTATATACTAAGAATGCATTTTATATTTTTTTATAGGCATAAGGGATTCCTATTCAGGAAAGATAAATTATGTGTGCCTATTTCTTCTATTCATGAATTGCTTGTTAGGGAAACTCATGGGGGTGGTTTGATGGGGCACATCAATGTGCAAACGAATTTGGACATATTATGAGCACTTTTATTGGCCTAATATGAAGCATGATGTGGGATTTATTTATGCTAAATGCATTACATGTAGGTAGGTAAAGTCTAAGGTCAAACCATATAATTTGTGTGCCCCTTTACCTATGCCTGCCCAACCTTGGATTGATATTTCCATAGATTTTATCATAGGGTTACCAAGGTCTCAAAGTGGCAATGATAGCATATTTGTTGCTATTGATAGGATTAGTAAAATGGCTTATTTCATTACATGTTCGAAAACTAATGATGCAATACATATTGCTAATTTGGTCTTTTAAAAAGTGGTTGTTTGCATGGCATGCCTAAGACTATTGTTAGTGATAAAGGTGTTAAGTTCTTTAGTCATTTTTGGTGCACTTTATAGAGTAAATTGAAAACTAAACTCTTAGTTTCTACTATTGTACATCCTCAAACATATGGACAAATTGAAGTAATTAATAGGACACTCATTACTTTGTTTTGCATTATCATTTAAAAGAGCTTAAAACATTAGGAGAAGTGTTTGCCACATATTGAGTTTGCATACAATCAAGTTGTTCATTCTATTGTTTCTTTTTCTCCTTTTGTAGTTATTTATGGCTTTAATCCATTAACTTATTTGGATATTTTTCCTTTGCCTATAAATTAACATGTTAATCTTGATGGTAACTAAAAGGCAGATTTTATAAAGGATTTACATCCCAAGGTGCAAGCAAACATTAAAAGAAGGAATGAGCAATATGCTAAGCAAACTAATAAGGGACAAATAAAGGTGGTTTTTAAACCTAAAGATTGGTTCAGGTGCATATGCGTAAGGAAATCAAAGTTACAACTAAAAAGAGATAGACCTTTTCAAGTTTTGAAAAAGATGAATGATAATTCCTACAAGCTTGATTTGCTAAGTAACTTATTGTTTGGAGATGAGAGATATGGTAACCTAAGAGAGGGGTGAATTGGGTTGTAAATAAAAACACAAACAACTAAAATGGAAGCAACAAACATACAAATCAACATAAGGATTTATAATGGTTGGGTAACTTGCCTACTCCATTTTCAAGCTTTCACTTAGGCCTTTCTATTCCTTTTGTAGGCTCAAGAACAACTTTTTCCTTTTACAAGCTAAGGAAAAACCTTTCCTTTTACAGGCTCAATGACAACTTTTACAATCACTCTCTTTTATAAAGAACAAGAAATTCCTAAGGTTTATTCCATACCCATTGGCTTTAACTCCAATGCCCGTTAGAGTAAGAATAATGCCTATTGTTGATTTTTCAAAAAGTACAAACTGGATGCTCTATTTTTCAATAACTACACACATGCCTTAACGTCTCTATTTTTCAATAACTACACACATGCTTCAATGTCTATTGAAGATCTCATAATGCCCATTGGAGACGTCTCAATGCTCGTTGCATGTTTGTCAACCCCCATTGGCTGGTCCAGAAAGTGTAGCACAATTTGGGGTACTTTTCCAATGCTTGTTAAGAGGGCCAATGCCGTTTCAAGTTTTAAAAGCTATAACTTAAGCTTGGATACTTTTCCAATGCCTGTTGCTTAGCCAGATCAATGCCCATTGTGAAACTATAATGCCATTAGTGAGGTCTAACATAACTCAATCTGGAGCACTTCTCCAATGCTCGTTGTGAGGTCAACATCCAATCAACATCCATTGTTCATCCTTTAATGCCCATTGGATGGTCCAACACCCGTTGGAACTTTCTTAACACCCATTGACATCTTCAAACTACAACACTTATACAAATACACTAGAATACAAACATTTGAACTCTTTAAGGTTTTGTCATTATTTTATTATCATTGAAAACACATTATTCAAGGTAGAGGAGTGAGTCCAATGCCTTAAGGTCACATGTTCTCTAAATATTCTCCTCTTAGCATTCACAACATAACTATGGTAATGTAAGTGCCAATTTTAACATGGTTGATTTATCTTTATTTAATGCAGGTGATTTAAGGACGAATCCTTTCTAAGATAGAGGGAATGATAGAGGTTAAGGTGCTAGCAAGGCTTTTCAAGATCCATTACAAGCGATTAGAGGACCAATGACTATGGTAAGGACTAAAAGAATGAAAGAAACATTATAAGGATTGATCATAAAGCTACAAGAGGAAATTGAAAGATCTTCTTCAAGCTAAAACCAAACCTTTTATACCTTAATTACATAAAAAGAACCTCAAGAAGAAGGGTATAAGTCAAAACAATATCAATTAGAGAAACAAGGGCCACATACGACCATAATACAGGGCCATGACTTGAATGGACAAAAAGAAATGAAATCACACAACCAGGATGTAGGGTAGTGCCTCGAGGAACCAAGTTCAGACATAATTAATTTAAAATGCATTGCTTCGTGACACAACCATGAATCGAGGAAGCATTTTGCTAAATTAGGATAGAGCAATACACGACCATGTCCTGTGGCTATGCATTTTAAGAATAATTTATTTTCTTATTTTGTTGATTGAATTTTGAGTTGTTTCTTTCCTATTTAGCTAGAATTCTTATCTAGAATGTGTTTTCTATTTAGATATAACTTTGTTTAGGAATTTTAAACATTTTCGATGTAGGAAACTTCACTTTGTAAGGCTTTATATAAGTCGTAGCCTTGTATTATGAATTTAGATGATCTTTATTCAATATTATTAAGTTGTGGGTAAGTTTATGTTTGCTTTCTTGTGTTCTTGGTATAATGCAAAATAAACTTATTAAAGAAAGTGATCAACCTTTGTGGCATCTTTAAGATTGGAGTTTTAAGGACTTAGTTTCTTTAAGGTTCTAATCTTTTGATCGACAACTTGATTTCTAGCTTTCTTAGGCAAAGTTAATAATCATATAAAGAGTTCATAGGGCCAGTCTTCTAGCAAGTTCTTTATCATTAAAACTAAACTCAAGGAAGATGACATAATAGATAAATTCAAAGCTCACTTGGTTGCATAAAGATACTCTCAAGTAGAAGGACTACACTATAAGGAGACATATAGTCTAATTGTTAAGTCAACTGCAATTTAATTCTTATTAGTACAATCTCATTTAAGTGAACTATGAGACAACTAGATGTCAAAAATGCATTTCTTCATGGATACCTAAAAGAAAATATCTACATGGAACAACCACGTGGATTCACAAATGATAAGCTACCCTCTCATATGTGTAAGTTAAGACTGGGCTTAAATAAGCACTAAGAGCATGGTTTAATAGTCTCTAACAATTCTTACTTCATGTTGGTTTTACTTATAGTATGGTTGATTCCTCTCTCTTCATACTTCGCAAAATAAAATTGTGATGTTAATGTTAGTTTATGTTAATAATGTAGTGCTTATAGGAATAACCAGTAATTCATTGAAGAGCTTATGAAAAAGCTAAACTTGCCCTTAAGGATCTAACTTGAAATGAGATATTTGAAGGAATAAATCTCTATCTCATAGACTAAGTAAACAAAAGATCTTATTTGATGAGCTAATCTTATTTCAACACTTTGATGGCCCTTAAGCCTTAATAATACCACAAGATAGAAAAGCACTACAAGCTACTAAATATAGAAAATTAGTAGGAGCACTCCCATATCTCACACATATAAGGCTGGATATAGTATAAGCTATCAATGAAGTTTACCAACATATTCAGACTCCAAAGAAGACATGAAAGTAGTAAAAAAAAAAAAAAAAACTTCATTACCTTAAAAGAACTTTAAACTATAGTATACAAGTTTTGACACAAAATTCTCATAAACTTCACACTTTTTTGTGATGTAGACTGGGAGACATACACAATTGCATTTTGTGTATTTTTGGGGGCAAACTGCATTTCATTGATGTTAAAGAAATAACTAATAGTATCCAGGTCAAGTTCAGAAGCTGAATACCATTCTATGGTTTCGACTACTATTGAATTAACATGGATTATATTTTGTACTACATAACATTGGAATCAAACTAGAACAAACTCCACAATTACTTTATGATAACTTATTAAATGTTTTTGCATATGATAGTAAACCTATTTTCCATGCTTGCTCAAAACATATAGAATGGACTACCACCTTGTTCTAAAAAAGATTGCAGCTAGGTCTTTTATTATAAAGCATAGCATAAACTTCCATTCAAAAATTTTCATGGCAAGCTTGGAGAACATTCCCTCATTGCCTTCAGCTTGAGGAAGGATGATAACGAAGAATCTCAACAAGTCAATTCAAAAAAAGGAAAATCGATATTGTTTCCTTAATAACCTGTGTGAACTTTTGGCAATTTCCAAAGGATTACCTTAATCAAGATTTTGTCATGAGAAATACTAGTAATAGTTACTTATCAACACTCTCTTTTACACTCTATATGATTAGTCCATATCATGATTTTAAATATTAATATTTAAAATATTATATAAAATACTTTATATCCAAATGCAAATTTTCTTTTCATTTTTATAATGAATTATTTAGTATAACAGGTAACTTTTAAAATTTTAAATTAGATGTGATATTAACCAATCAAATAGAGAGTGTTTAAGAGAATATTAATAAGTAACTATTGGTAGTATTTCTCTTTTATCATTCTAAGCAAAATAAGACAAACGCATCCCATGAATTAAGCTTAGTTGCATTACATCCCATGAATTAAGTTAGTCCCTACATGTGTTTACGAAAATTAGTATTCAATACATTATCAGCCCGTTTGGTTCACAAGATTGCATAGCGAAGCCATAGGATTAATCATTAATCCTATGTTTGGATTAAAAAAAAAAAAGTTGGCTTAGTAACCCAAAGGCTTATTTAATTCATAAAGATAGTTTTAACTAAAACCTACCTTCTCTCTCATGTCTTTGCAATCTCATTTTTCTAATGGGATTGCTAATCCCTACATTTATAAATTTATAATACCTACAATAGCCTTAGTGAATCCATATGTTGATTTGATGAGTTTAACTAGAGGATTATTTGACTTGTAAAATTATTATTTTAAAACTAAATTAAAATAAATAATTTTAAATTATTTATATGTATTTCAAACAAGAAAATGATTCATTTCGTCTTTTCTATGAAATTTTCATTTTATAAAAATCAAGTTTAATATATGTAATTTATTTAATTTTTTATGATATATAATATTAAAATTATATATATAAATTAAATTATTAATTAGATATTAAAATAAAAAAATATATTAATTACATATATTTTTATTAAATATCTAATTGAAAAAGAAAAATTATGTGATAATATCCAATATCAAAAAATAAAATTACAAAAAAGAAACTTACATGAAAAATAACGATTCAAATCTAAACCCAAAATCAATGTAAAGAAATTTGAGAATATGTATTAAAAATAATAAAAAGAAAAATAGAATTCAATAGTTTTAAACTTTAGAACAAAGATTATTTAAGTAATTTTTTTATTTCATTAATTTATCTAATTACTCAAACTGTCAGACTAAACATGAGACTAAAAATCTGGAATACTGAATACTAGAATTAAAATATTTTCACCAAACAAGGATTAGTTTAACTAAACTTATCATTAACATTAATCCTATGCTTTAAATAATCTATGAACCAAACCGGCTGCATATGTGTAGTCTTTGTCTCACAATAGAAAATTTTGATATCTCGTGTACAAAATGTATCATTTATGTACCTTAGAGTGTTAAAGGGAATAAATTATAATTTTCTCTGAAAATTCTTACGTCTCAACATAAAAAATTAATTTTATTTATCAAACTATCATATTGTAACTTTAAAAATATTTTGATTGACTCACAAAAATAATTTATGAAATTATCAACTTAATTTAATCTTTTTTATAAAATTTTTAAATATTGTTTTATTTTAAAATTTATTTTTTATTCATAAAATTTATATTTAGAGATTTATAATTAATTAAAAATTTTCAAATTTTTATTCCAAAATCAATTATTAATAATAGTAGTTTCAATCACGCATCCTTAATCCATCCATCAAAAATAAATTATACTTTGTTTTAAAAAATGGTGTAAGGAAAAGGTGTATGAGAGGCAGAAAAAATATAAGAAAATGTTTTCACACCCTTTGTATAGAAAGCAAGTGAAAAAAATCAATATTTTCAGAATTTGATTGAATTAATTATTAGACTGATAAAATTTAAAATTAATTAATGATTTAATTTGATTCAATTCAGTATATTTAATTGATATATTAAAAAATTAATTAAAATTAAAAAATAATCAGAATCAAAAAAATTGTCCAACGTCGAAAAGTGCATCAAATTCATTTAATATAAAACTGCACCTTTTATCAAAATTTTAAATTTACATTATTTTATTTAAATTTTATTATTTTATCATATTATATTTTTTATAATTTTTTTAAATATTATATATACATATATATTAAAAAATATGTTATTGAATCGGATTAATTGAGTTAGTTAAATCGGCAAAACTAACAGTTGACCAACTATCGTGTCAAGCAATTAGAGGGCTTCAAAGGCCCAGGAAGTCCCATCTTCCAGAAACTTCAGCAAACCCGTGGCGTGAACTGTAGAATCCAGAGCTGCGGTCAAAATCAAGCCACGTGTTTACAAAACGACGTGGCATCCGACGTGGCACACACCAGATCCTTGTAAATGATACGCCACTATATTAAGAAGTCCGTCTTCCACAGTCTCGAAAAGTTTTCTTCTGCTGACATACGCCACGCCACCCCACCGCTCTGTTTTACTTCTTTTTCGTGTGACTCGCATTTTTAAATTTTCGTGTGTTTTGGATTTCCGTCCGTTAAGATGGCGGCGATTAACGGAACGGAGGAAGATATGAAAACGGAGAAATGTAAAGAGACGGCGGTGTACATGTGGGGTTATCTGCCGGGAGTTTCGCCAGAGAAATCGCCGTTATTGTCTCCCGTTCCGGTACCGATTCACGGAGTTGATAAGTGGAAGGACGTCTGCAGTGGTGGCTGTGGATTTGCCATGGCCATTTCAGGTTCATTTATCTTTTTCTAATATTTGATTAATTACGTGTCTAGTTATGTGTTAATGATTTGCCAAACTTGTTCTCAGATAATTTTTGATCGGTATGTATGCATGTGTTTTTGTTGTGGTTATTATTTTTTATCTTATGATTTGTTCTGAGATCAATGCTTGCCATTAGGATCTGGAAAGCTCATAACTTGGGGTTCCACCGAAGAGGAAGGTCAAAGTTATGCGACTAGTGGGAAGCATGGGGTAATACAGTGATCTTCTGATTAATGAATTATTTTGCTGCAATTTTATGTTTGAATTGATTTTGCATCTTCTTTCTGCTGGACATTGTTAAGGAAATTCCAGAGCCATTTTCTCTCCCAAATGAAGCTTCAGTAGTGAAGGCGGCTGCTGGTTGGGCCCATTGCATATCAGTTACAGGTTTTTTTTTTTTTTTTTCATTTTCATGCTTAATTTAATGTAAATGAGGAAAAGCAGTATAGATTTTGCTTGCCTTTGTGCGTTAATGGAACGGTTTACCTTTTTTTTTTTCCCCTGATGTTTGATGTCTGGTTACAGAATCTACGGTTGTGCAATTCGTTCTTTCATTGATGTCAATTGCTTCTGTTTTTGCAACGACAATTACAAAATAATTTCTTCCTTGAACTGAGGTTTCCTTTTTGGTGGTCTTTTTCTTAAACAATTTTTATTGGGGTTTTTTTTTTTTTTGGGGGGGGGGTAGGTGGGGTGGTGTCAGGGGTAGAAGTTGGATAGTGACAGTAATTAGTTTGGAATAGCACCATACACTAATGTCCTTAATGAATAGTTCCTGAAGGGTTATGGTGAATGCTTATTCAAGCTTATTTTATAAACTCTGGTGATCAAGTTTTAAAAATTCTGACTTCATCAAGAGGCTTGTTAAAAGCAAGTTCGTTTTCGTTTATGTTTCTTTAGCCAATGACAAATTTTGATATGTCAAAATTTAGTCTTAATAAGTAGAAAATTGTCTTTAATTTATAATGGGTTATGAGATTTTCACAATGACACTTCATATGAATAGAATGAATTATTAATTAAAAGAGATTTGCTTGGGGATATAGGAACATGAGCAAAGAAATAAAATTAAAGGGATAGATAGAGAAGAGGAAGCAGACCATGCTTTTATTTGAGAACATAATGCCTTTGTGGACGGACACACATTCACTAGAGTTTGATTGAGTTAACATATATTTATATATATATGTTTGTATATTTTATGATGTCAAGTATTACAATTGCTTAATTCAAATTATTTCAATTTAGATAAAATGTTATTTTTCAACTTGGCTTGATTGGAGTTTCGAGCTCAAAATTTATAGATTCTTAATCAAGCAAGGTAGAAATATGAAATTGAGCTCAGTTAATCTATGAGTCTGCTCAGACTTAAGTGAATCAAGCTTTAACATTCAATACTTGGCTTGTCTTGGCTAGTTTACACCCTTAGAGCTAGTGTAGTCTTCAATATCAAAATTTCCATTTAGAGAAGCTCAATAAGCTCTTGCCAATGCTCTATTGCAGAGAGGGGAGAAGTATACACATGGGGATGGAAAGAATGCGTTCCGTCTCTTAAAATCATTCGTGATTCAGCAGTTGCAGGAAGCTTCCAAAAGGATAATATTGGAAAACAAACAGAACAAGGTAATCTCTTTTGAAACTTCTCCATTTGTAAGCAAAAACTAGTACCAGCACTTTCAGGTGTTCCAAACTAATGCTACAAACTTAAAATTTCTCAGTGAGTCCAAGGTCCCAAGGATCCAGTATAGCTGGTGAGATAGTTTCTGAGTCTGACAACAGAAAGGCTGGAGTGGAAATTATAAAGAAGATAAAGGTATCAGCAGCTAAAGAAGAGTTTGAGAGTTCATCATCTGGAGATGAATTTTTCGCTGTTATACCTTCTACTGTAACTCTTGGTCCTAGTGTCAGGATCACCAATGTTGCTGCTGGTGGGCGACACACTTTAGCACTGTCAGGTAAATCAACTGATTCCTGGGTCACTGCATTGTGCACCCTAAAATTTCAGGTGTAGTCTCTTTGTGGTCACAATATGTAGTTTTGTAGGTTATATGAAGTACGAAGTAGGTTGTATGAAGTACGAAGCTATGGAAGATTTTTGATGTAAAGCAAGACATGCATCATGTTTTTAACCGAAGTTTCAGATATGGGACAGGTGTGGGGCTGGGGCTATGGAGGCGAAGGGCAGCTAGGTTTGGGATCCCGTATAAAAATGGTGTCTTCTCCTCATCTCATACCCTGCATTGTAGACCGGACCTTGATAGTCCATCAAGGAAGGATTAATTCATCAACACAAGCTTCTAAATTCCCGGGAAGTTGTGTAAAGGAAATTGCTTGTGGTGGTCGGCATAGTGCAGTATTAACAGGTCAGCATTCGATGTGTGGTATTTAGTTCTTGTATTGCTGGATCAATTTTGAGTTCTTCCATGCATTACTATTGTGATTCAGGACATGAAAATTTTAAGAGCTTCTTAACTTACAATTTTCTGCATAAAATAGCTGCGCTGTCATGCCTGTTGATTTGCTTACTATCTTTGAGAAGTTTTTGATTTTGCAAATAGTGTAACATATTATTAGTGAACAATTGTATGATGCCCTATCTTCCCTTCATTACTTGATCACATTGCAGATGCTGGAGCACTACTTACTTTTGGATGGGGACTCTATGGACAGGTGAGTTGTAAATATGCAAAATGAACATTCTTATTTTTATTTTTTATGGCATACTTCCTTGCATGACCCAATGTTGGCTTAAGTTCACCTTTTAAATTTCAGTAGTTGCCTATTATGATTAGTCATTTTCCATGGCATTCTTGTGATGCAGTGCGGACAAGGAAGCACAAATGATCAGCTGAGACCTACTTGTGTACCTGCCTTATCAAGAGTTCAATTAGAAAGAATTGCTCTTGGACTATGGCATACTGTTTGCATCACTGCAGATGGCCGTGTGTATGCTTTTGGAGGGAACCAATTTGGACAACTGGGAACTGGAGCTGAACAGGCTGAGGTACATCAGATATGTCAAATTCCTTAGTTTTGGACAACATAAAATCGCCATTGTCCTCTTTCTATCTCTCTCTCTCTCTCTCTCTCTCTCTCTCTCTCTCATCAATTCGTTAAAAGTATTATGTTTTTCCATGTTTCCTAGCATTGCCTCATCCAGTACTAAATTTGCATATTGGAGATGACTTGAGATGAACTCTGTGTATGCATTTTGCACATTTGTTAGTGTTTTTGTTCTTTTGTTTGCCTTCTGGAGATAATAACTGAAGCCTATATGTGCACATCTTCAGACTCAACCAAGACAATTGGATGCTCCAAGTTTGGAAAGAAAGCGTGCAAAAATGGTGTCTTGTGGGGCTAGACATAGTGTAATTCTAACAGGTATGGCTTGAACATATCACTCGTTTTAAGAAAAAATTGAAAATATTGCAAACTTCATAAGAAATAAATTCAGCTGTTTAGTAACAGTTTTCTAGGCACATAACATAATGTTGACAGTGGATATACAATTTGCTACGGAATATTTCAATCCACATTCAATTTTAATTTACTAAGTTTGGAATTCTTTTATTTTCGTCCAATGGGACGGGGCAAATGTGTAACTAGAGTTATTTTATTCATCTTATGAAAATTTCTATTTGAAAGTGTCCCTCTAAGCCTCTTGAGTGAGCCCCTTTATAGTGGCAGAGTCTAGGGCTAAGCACAGTACGTGGAGAATTCCAAATTAAACCAGAAAACCGAATTGGACCGATTTTAAATCTATATATATATATATATATATATATATATATATATATATATATATATATATATATATATTTCTTATTAAATTTATCAATTTCATTTAATTATTTAGATGATTTATCCAAATAAAATATGTAATGGCAATCATCAATAGTTTTATTCATTTATTGTAATTTTTCTCTTTTTCTAATTGGATGATTGAATAAAATGTTTAACTAATTATTATTAATAATTGATATGAAATAAAAAACTTATACTAACTAAACTACTCAATTTATTAGACTTGAACTTCTCAATTTCATTTAGTATATAAATATGACAATATAGTGATACACTTAAATTTTTTACTAATATGAAAAATTAATAATTAAAAGTTAGAAGTACTAAATACTTTAATTAAACTAAATTGAATTGAACCGCACTAAAAGAACTGAAAAACCAAACTGAATCGTCTCAAAAATTTGAGATGGTATCGTTCTCAAAAAAATTACCCCTAGCAGAGTTCGACAATAATTTTTGAGGGCGACAAATTATGTATTTAATCAATTTGTTTTTAACTTTTGCAAAGAATTCAAATATGATTGTTCAACATTCAAATTTCGTACCCAATAATCTAATTATGTTATAATTTTTTTAAAATATTTACTTATTGATATATTTGAATTCTTTTAAGTGTGTGCCTTTCAATTTTTAAGAAGCGAAAGGAGTGATAATGTTGATTTGAAATTTTATCTACCAATATAATTGAAATTATTCACTAGTTTTATTACTTAAGGTACATAATATATTTCAATAAAGTTATAACAAAATTATCTACAAAATTTTTTTATCTATATAAATATTTATAAATAATGTAAAATTTTATTTCATAAGTTTAATTTAAAAATAAAATCACGTAAAAATATAGAAATTGATAGGATTAATGTCTATTAATTTATAAAAGCATAGACTTTTAAGGATATATAAACAGCTATGGGGGACTTGTGGGGCCATGGCTCACTCTAGTCCTCACATAACTCCACCTTTACGTTGTGTATTTAATATCCAACGATGCATTGAATTGATCTTTGCTATGTTTTACATAATGATTGCGGACGTCCGTAGCTGTTAACTTTTCATTGTTGCTTCTGCTGGTTGGTTTATTAAGTTTTTAAGCATCAAAGTATTCACTAACTGGATCAAATACTATAGTTTACTTATTTGTCACAAATGCCTCAATAGTGAACCCAAGCAGATGGAAAATTAATAGTGTAAGTTTTATTGATATGCATAAATTCTTATTTGTAATTTGCTGTCTTTATAACAGAGGATCTCCAGGTATATAGTTGGGGATGGAACAAATATGGACAGGTATGCTCCTTGGATTCTCCAGCGTCTGAGCACAATTAACACAACCGAATCACATTTTTTTATTTAGGCAAGAAAATGTAGTGTCTTATATAATGTTTGGTATGCAGCTGGGCCTCGGTGATTCAATCGACCGGAATATACCTTCTCATGTTACCATTCAAGGTTGTCAGCCAAAAAACATCGCATGTGGTTGGTGGCACACGCTACTGCTAGCTGAAACACACCTTTGAGTCTCCATAATATCAATGATAACAAAGTGGTGAAAGTTTTTGCAAGGATATCATTTTCCTTATTAGATTTCTTGGATGCATGTATTTTCTAATCTACAATGCATCTATATTTTCATTAAACAATGTCAGCTAATAGTCCTGACAACAGTTCATTGCAAGGAAACTTTGTACACAATGATTCTCATAATGATATGAGAACGTCTCACATTTTATTAACGTTACACTAGCTTGTCACTAATTTGTCTAGAAAGCTAGACAACGCATCAAATCTTGCTAGAGATAGGTTTCCTTTCGCGCTGCAAAAGCTGCATCAGAGGCCAGAAGATATCGAGCCTGTGGAATCCCTTGGAAGCCTGTAAAAATTTAGATGTGTTACAGACCAATCTTCACGTTTTGCTATCGGGAATGGCAATCAAGTAATTACCTCAACAATAAAACGAGCCCATGTATCGTTTAATTGGCTTTCTAGCGCGCCCTTCAAGATGGTTAGCTCCAGGCCACGAATAACCTGGGCAATCTCTAAGAAGAGGGCATGCTCGTTACATATCATCTGCGGTAGATGTGGCTTAGATATTATTGTCCCATAGGCTACTTACAAAACCATAGCAATGGCAAAATAAAGAAACATTCGAAACATTTGGCAAACCTCTATGAGCATGTGTCCTGGATATGCAAGGTCTTCAACTAGTATAGGACACATCTGGAATTCACTTCCAAGTTCAAAGGCCCAGCTCATTCCATTTTGAGAATTGTCTTTGATCTGGGAAGCCCTCCAATTTTTACGACCCGCAAGCTGTGAAACATATTCAGTTTTAATCACTTAAACGAGCTCCGCAAGTGTGGCCAATTGAATTATTAAGCTATGTTTCAAAATAATCACAGATTGATTTTTTAATTAGAGATGACAAAAGTGATATTTTTAATGGGTTCTGCAAATTCCAAATCAGATCTGACAAACAAATATTATCTGTCATGAAACCCTTCCCCGATTGGGGCAGGGCTTACCAAATTCTTTTATTTTTTAATTTATCTTTATTTTTAATTCATTCTTCAAATATATATACATTTCATCTTTATACATGTACGCATACAATTGCCTTTCATATCTGACATTTTTTTTGAGATGGTTCATATCTGACATATTGATACAATATAGATAACAAAATAAAAAGCTCTATAATTAATTGTAACAATAATAAAAATATATTTATCAAGTGGGTTCGAGGCAGATTTCTTACAACCCAAAATCTGACCCAATCTGATTTAGTGAACCAGGTCACTCCATTCAGGATGTGGCAAGCAAAATTATTATCCAAATTTTTCAATCTTCATTTTTTTGAAGGGAAAGTATACAAATGGAGAACATTCTTATGAGAAAATGGATATTTTCCCATTATTCAGTTTTGAAATCCTCCAAAAACAAATGATGCGAAAACATTTGAATCTACAAAAATTCTATCATTTTTAGTTGAACATGGAGGTTAATTACAGAAAGAAATGGTAAATCATGGATTGTTTGCCTCCCACTGCCTATGGCTAATGGCTATATCAAATCATTTGAATCAAATCATTAAGCTGATGACATATCGACAAATCGCTCACCTATTCTCTTATGATTCAAAGTATAGATATAGACACAGATATGAAAAAGTCACATACCTCCTGATGCGCACACAACCTCAACTTCTCAGCCTGATCTGTTACACCCCTTAAATACAGCATGTGCATTATGGTTCGGTCTAAGAGGCAGTCAATGCTACACTGGATTTACCATACAACAAAGCAATTTTAACTAGATGACAGACACATGAGAAGGCAAACCATCAAGGGCCTGTTAATGCTGCAAAAGTTACAGATTCTGAGAAAGCACTCACCTTTGCGCCATTTGGAACAAGTTCCCGCAACTCCTTCACCCTATCTTGGATCAGCTGTCTATCTCTTGGTCTTGGCTTTTGGCTATCACCAGTTCTGGCCCTTCTTTTGTTGACACTCAACATTTTATGTCCCTTCCGAAGCTTTGTTTCATCACATCCCCTTTCCTGCTGCTCCTTGTTAAAAATTGTGTTCATCAGGCTTCTCAAAGTACTTGAAGTACTATCTGCATTTTTGTCATCAGTAACACATGCAGATGTAAGATGGCTCCGTACTATTGAATCATCCCTCACACTTGCTTCAGATTGTTTTTGTGATTCAGCAGAAGCGGCAAAATGTCCTGAAAAGCTAGTAGATGACTTGAAACTATTAGATTTGTAAGTATGATCTGAACCACCATATGCATTGCTAACTACAGCAAACCAGGATGGCTCATTTCTTTCGCTCGTATCTTTCTTGCAGGTCAAACTTGAGGTTTCACAAGTATCCTGAACCCACAAAGATGAGTCCCACAACTTGTCATTACTCTGTTTCCTAAAAGCTGGTCCGAGTGCTTTATGCAACTCAGAATCCTTAGGAAATCTAAGGAAACTGCTCAAAACTTTATTATCCATGTTGATAGCAGCCTTGTCTTCAGATGCTTCCCCTGCCATATCACCTTTGGGATAAGAATTCGTAGTTGCATTGGAGGATTTTTTGGATATTCCCACATCGTACGCATGACAGTCAGAATATGCATGCAGTTCTTCCATCAGACAAGACAGTTCATATAGCTTGCTCTCTACCATCTCCAGGTCACTGGCATTTATAGACACATTTGGAGTTGATATTTCAGCAAGACTAATAGCTGAAAGATCATTCTTATTTTCACTCTCATATTTGAAAGCTTCTGAAAAATCTTTTCCAGCCTGCTTGAATGCATCGTCAACTGTTAAAAGGGGCAGAACACTTGTGGACAGATTGTCATTATTTAGCTCGAAACTGTTGACAGCTGTTGGATGATATAAATCTTTAGTCAACACTGAGTTCATTAAAGTAGTTGATGGTGAATTTAAGTATTCAATGGCACCAGATATCAGTGGAGATGATAACTCTACTTGAAATTCCTTTTTCAAGGACAGAGGTGCAGTATTTTCCCAAACATCGACAAGCCCATTGAATCTACTTTTGACATATGCCACCATATTGAGATCTTCAGTAACCTGGAAATAAGGAAAACTAAGCCATGCATGAGACAAAAACTGAATAACAAAAAAATGCATGCTTGCAGTATGTGCTTATATATGCACCAATATGCAAATCTGCAAATAATTTTGCATGACATTAAATGACCTGATGCTAGAAAGTAATCCAACACCCGTACCCATTAATAGGGTACAGAGAAAACCAAATACCAGTATTTTACACCAGGTAATCACTCAAGTGCTCTGTTCATGGCCTTATGAATTGTGTAAAAAGAAAAATTATCATTTCTATAACCATAAATGACAATCTGGCGGAAGAAGTGAGACTTAGATTGTATCCAAAAATAGGAAGCTACCAGAAAATCAAAGCAGTGAGAACAAAAAGCACACCTCTTCCAATGACCCAAATTGCAAAACTCCACGTGGAAGGACAGGTACCAGCACGATAGTCTGCAGAACTCCATGTATTAATTTAGAACCATCATTTATCAAGTGGCTAATATGCTATACTTAAGCAATTAAATTTTAGGCTTCGTTGATAACATTTGTGCTTAATGTAAGAAGTAGCATAGATCATAGATGCATTCACACAGTGAAGTCAACAAATGAATCATTGTTGAACAGATTTCAAAATTAAGTTACCTTTATACCAGATGCAAACTGAAGTAGCCATTCTTCTGGGCACTGCCAGCGAAAGAATAACATTTTGTGGGTCTCAGTTCAATACTTCTCGAAACTATATCTTAATTATTTCCAGAAAACTCACCTCAGGAATTAACCGGGCTTTGCCGGTGAAAATATTATTGAAGGAAGCCCAGTAATGTTCTCTCGTAAATGCCACTTTGCCTACAACCCTGAAAATTTTGAAATCCACAGTCAATGAACTAACTGTCCATCTTAAAATTTTTAGTACCTTGCATATGTTAGAACCTCATTCTGCAAGTCTGCTTGTTTAGTTGTCAATATCCTACTAAGCAATAAAGAGAATGCAACACGCAGATAACCAAACATACGTCAGCCTTCTCTTCTTAATATGCAAAGTAAACAGTTTTATTGGCTCTGAGAATTATGGGGGGAAAATAAATACATAATTCAAAACTAGATGGATCAAGCACTGGATTGTACCCCTCTCCCAAGCTATACTGAAGATGCGACATGTCAGCCGCTGAAAGTCCAACTTGATACTCCTCTGAGCAACCACTAGATGTGCTTGTCTCAAACTGCAGAGAGTATATATCACTTCCACCTTTGCTATAAGCATCATCTATTATACTTTTTGCAAATTCCAGTGGTTTTGGATAATCAAAGTAACCATCTTCCCAAGTCAAAATCCTGTCATACGAAAATCTACATTTCATACTAGATACGAACCATTTTAACATTCCCAATATATACTAGACAAATTATATTTCAGCAAGACTTATATCATCATGTGAAGTGATACTGATGAATATGCAGCATATCTGTAATTAGACTAATGTTGGTATGTTACAAAAATAGATCCTTCAAATTTCACAATATAAACCTAAATGACATAATAATCCCATAGAAACTCTAATTTAGGAAGGCTTCAACTAAATGATAGTCATGCTGTATAGTTCCATGGATGTGTCAACCAATTATAAAGGAAGGAGCCGTCCCGTGTGTAGAAGAGTCCTTTCACTGGTAACAGCCAGATGGATGCGATGCAGGTGGGGGCATCAGTGGTTCTACACACAAATACCGTAATCCCAATTGGTAAAAGGTCGATGATGTTTTACTTCTGAGACTTGGCTATCCATAAGACATATCATTAAGGTCCTTATAAATGATCACATAATTGGAAACTAACAACTTATACAAACCCAGATGTAATTCCGAAACACATCACAAGTACTACGTAATTTGATATGTAAGTTGTAGCTTTGACATGAGCCTTCATAATTGTTCTTTTCTCTACAGATGTGCATTAGGTAAGTCCACATCATGACATTTAGACATATATAACAGCATGTTCCGTTCAATGCATTCAATTACATGGATAACGCAATTTAAGCAGAAACCAAAACACACAGATACAAAAAAATTTTTTAAAAAAGTAAAAGGCTAATGAAAAAAAGGTTAACAATAACAAAAAGAAGTACAACTTACATTGGGGTCTCATTCCTAAGCTTCCACAGGCCAGCATAATTCCAGACTGAATCATCGCAAAGACTTTTCAACAACTTCCTCAAAGCACTAGTTCCCATTCGTTGACTTTCCAACAAAACACACAAATCTCTCCTCTATTATTATTGTATACAAACAAAATTTGGCCAAAATTATATCACAAACAAAAAAGAAAAACACCCTTCTCTAGCTTCCCCTGTAAGACCCTCTTCCAGCTTGTTTTATCCGCAAACCAGCTCTCCGTTTTATTGGTGGCCCTTTCGAATTCACCATTAAAAGCTTCATTGATAGTAATGAACCTCTCAGAAATCCTAATTACAACTCTTAAATAAGGGAAATTAGACCAGCAAGCTCAATTTCAACGGTCATTTGGTGTGCGTAATCCATAAAACTGTAAAATTTTGATCGTGTTTGAGCTAAAGCTGCGCGATTGCTACGGTAATAGCTATACCTTAACTAGTTTTCTTTTTCGAAGAAACAAACTGAAACCTCAACTTAGATCACAATTTGCACGTGATTAGCGCGAGTTTGGCGACTTGCTTGCTCGCTTTCACTACAGGCCATAAAAACCAAAATAGAATGTTAGCCAATCGCACGTGCTTCGAGATATTTTCATGCTTGGTTGCCGAGAAAATGACAAAAAAGAAGAACAAAAAGTAGTAGTTCTTGGTGCTTTTGACGTAGGATTCATTTTCTTGGCAGCCAAACAGTGGATAAGAACAAAAAAGAAAGGAAAAAAAAAAAGAATTCAGTCGACAGACAAGTGGAGAGAAGCTTACAGATATCGGCGGTGTTCAAATTCGTTGGATTCCATTATCTGTACAAGAGAAGTCGCCGTCACGAAAAAAGACGTTGAAAGACGAGAGAGAAACAGCGAGGGAGTGGGCAAACTTTGTTTGCTTTTCCACTCGAAATCCGATTTCTAATGGTCTGTCTGAATGGGGGGAGCCCACCTTATAGAGTATCTTCGCACCAGTAACCGGTTACTTTACTTTCTTCTCTCTCTCTCTTTTTTTTTTTTTAAGAATAAATTTCCTTTTTTCTTTCTTTCTTTATTTATATTGCGAATTTTGTCCTCAGAGTTCTGAATTACATTAACTTGATTCCCTCGGCTTCCGGGCGCACAACTTAATTTAAGTGTTATAATGAGAAAAAATATATATATATATTATAGGGTCAAAAGCGTTTTTTATTCCCAATGTGTACTTTAATATACACGTTCAATCTCAGAATATTGATACTGTTAAATCTAAATTTTAATAAAAATATCAAAATTACTTTAATATATTCATTAAAAAATTAATTTGATTCGATTCGATTCGATTCAATTCTTTAATGTTATTTAATTCTTTATTTTTTTATTTAATTTCAATTTAATTCTGAATTTATTTTTCAAATTCATAATTATAATTATTTTAATTCATTTTATTCATATAAACTATTTTTTAAAATATTATAATATAAAATTATTTATTTTAAACGTATAAAATTAATGAAAATATCATTATAATTATAAAAAGAATTATATTAAGTAACATTCATATATACAAATATATAATATATTTACAATATTTAATTTATATATTTTTATTTAAATATATATATATATATAATCAATTTTTCAGTTCAATTCTATTCGATTTCGATCCAATTTCGGCCCAATTTTTAGGCTGATTCTTAAAGAAGAACCATAATCAAACTAATTTTAAATTAATATCAATTCAGTTCTGATTCTACCTCTGTCATTCTTCTATATTTTTTTTATCCAATACTTATTTTGATTTGATTTAAAAAATTTTGAGAACCATACTCAATCTTATTATTTACCAATATTATGTTTAATTTTCATGTCTTTGTTTTGACTAATTTTAACTATCTTAAAAAAAAACTCATAATTGATCAAGCTATCAAAAAGACATCTCTAATCTTACTTTGATTTTACTGACATCTTTAATTAAATCATCAATATAAAAACTCTCGACCACTTCTAGGTTGTCTGTTATAACTTGAGTCAATAATATCGTTGTTTTATTGACTCTGTTATCTTTTGATAATGATTCATTTCCTTATTTTCCCTCATTATTCTCTGCCTTTGATAAGTCTCACTCCTCCTTTTTAAATTTTTTTTTCCAAAATGAATTTTCTCCTTTATCTTCTTTAATATTTTCAATTAAAGGTGAGTAAAAACTCAATCAAACTGATATTATTTGATTGGTTTGATTTGATTTTTAATATAAATTGATTTGGTTCGATTTTAGTTTTAAAAATTCAATTTTCAAATTTGGTTTGATTTTCTACATAAAACTTGAATAAATCAAATAAATAGATATTATTAATAAATCAAATCAATCTATAATATATGTAATTTAATCAAATCAAACTATATTGAATTGAAATTTTTATAAATTTAATTTAGTTTGATTTGTAAGTATATAAAGTTTAGTTTATTTGATTTGGATTTTCAAAAAATTTCAATTTGATTAGATTCTTAAAATACAAAATTTGATTTATTTGATTTTGATAAAAGTTCAATAGAACAAACTGAATTAATCGAATACTCACTCTTACTTTGAATTGGGAGCAAGATATTGAGAAGATAAATCAAGATAAGGTTATCCATCCCTCTACTAGTCAAGTTCATAAGATTTTTAACGATATTTAGTTTCTAAGTATTGAGTTATCCAATGAAAAATTAAGGATCAATGGTTATTTATTCTTAATTTTTCTCATTTTACAACTAATTATTATAAATTGTGGTTGATGTCGTGTTGTAATTGGTTAAGTTGTATGTGAGGAAGAATTGAGAAGCCTCTGTATTATTATTTTTGTTTATAGGTTATTTTTATACTGATGTACTTTAATTATGTATATTCTGTATATTAGTCTTTTTGAAGTTTGATTAATAAAAAATGATTCTGAAAGTGATAAGGATTAATCAGTGCAACAAAAATAAAATACAACAATATGAAAATTAAAGTTTTATAAAATAAGGGATAAAATAGTGTATTAGGGTAAATCATAAAAATGAAATTTTATTTAATCCAAAATAAATTAGAAGAGGTGATAATGAAGCTAGAATGATTCAATTCAAGTTATTTAGGATTTTTTTTTTAATGGTTGAATCATCAAAGCAACAAATTAACTTGTACAAGTTTAAAATCAATTTTAGCAAAAACTTGGATTTAACTTTTTGGCCCTATTGAAAATAAATCATAAGAGAGAAAAGAAAATAATTTTATTTTATAACATTTATTTATTTTTAGTAATATAATTCTTTTATTTGAAATAAATGTGAAATTAATAGGTCATTATTAACTTTTTTTTATCTACTCATCAAATCATTTTTTAAAATGAATTAATTAATTTTT
This sequence comes from Omphalea diandra, assembly GCA_949677035.1. Taxonomy (NCBI): domain Eukaryota; kingdom Viridiplantae; phylum Streptophyta; class Magnoliopsida; order Malpighiales; family Euphorbiaceae; genus Omphalea; species Omphalea diandra. The sequence goes on along the minus strand of CATIWR010056692.1, from coordinate 3,593 downwards.
TAAAAATATATTCTTTTCAAATAAGAGAATCATTAAATTAGAGTTTAATTCTTTTAAATTCTTTCAAAATTTAAGTTTTTAAATGAGGCATTTGAGATTTCTTATAAAATATAAATAAGGTTCAATAAAATTTTAAAAAATAATATTTAAGTTTGTTTTGTGTAATTAAGAGATCAAAAAATAGTCTTTAGAGTAATTGTGAATCGATCGTGCATAAATTAAAAGAATGAAAGGAAATTGATCTCTTTAAGATGACTAAAAAAATTCATATTAAATTAATTGTTCAAATTATCTTAATTTATCTAATGAGTTATATATGTTTTGCAAAATCTATTTGTGAACAACTTCAATTATTGATTTCTAATTTTTGGCAAAGCCATAAAATTCGGGCCTAAACTTTATTGACACAATTGAGAAAAAAAATTATCAAACTAAAAAAGAAGGTAATGTTGGTTTTAGGGATTCTGAAACCTATAATAGAACTTTGTTAGCTAAACATAAATGATACTTAATATAAGATGAGCCCTTCTTGTTAGCTTTAGCCACAAAAAAACTTTGTAAAAGCCTCTATAGGCTACAATTTGAGTTACTATTGGAGATAGGGAGAGGAGTGGGAGTAGGTTGGAGTGCTTAACACAAGTAAAAGTACAAGGAACAATATTTTAGAAAGACAAGGTGTGCTTATTAAGGACATTCTTCCCTTATAAGAATCTACCAACATAACGATAGAACAATGATGAAAATTTTTCAATATTGGAATCCTTGTTGAATTTTGTGGAATGAGCACAACGGAAAAACAAAAATTTTCTACATACCAAATTAATCAAGAATTCATGCAATTTGATTAAATCGACAAGAAAAGATGTGAGAATCTACTAATTCAAGCAAGAATCGTAGATCTATTGGAAGGCAGATATGAATGTTTACATCAATAACATTATATCTTGAGTTTCATGTCGGATCTAGACAATACCAAAGGGTTAACGTCCTTTGTAGGTATCCACATGAATATATTATCTTCAAATTGAGCAATGTGCTAACATTAGGGTTTTTCTCTCCTTAAAACGTTTTTGTAAAAAGTAACGTGAATGTTCACTCACAATATCAGAAAACCCTAAAAATGTTAATGTATCTTAATTATTAAGATATACACGCCAACTATATATCTTTGAAGATACAAATAAGATAATATATTGTTTAGTTTTAACTTTTAAAATAAAATAGATATCTAAATATCTTAGATAATATCTCTAATTATCTTGTCTAGAAAAAGTGGTAAAACAATTTCACTTTTAGACTTGCTCTAAGTATTCGACCTTATAAGTTTATATAATGTTAGAATTGGCCCAAAACTTATTCTTGACCCATAAATCATAAGTGGCCTCCCACAAAATATTATGACTATCCAAATTATGTAACGGTTAATAGTTTGACCTAACCTATCTTGCAAATATTATTATAATTTTTTTGCCACATTATATCTTAATTGAACATAAGGCATGAATCATGTCATCCTTATCTCTAAGTAAACCAATGTAAAATTACACTGATAACTTTTATCAACTTATTTTGGCATGACCATGCAAACTCTTTAGTCTAACTTATTGGAAGGCCTAAAGATATATTTATCACAAATACATGAGAGATAAATTTCTTCTTAATCACTTATATTCCTTTAAATGATTTACTTCATGTCCAATATTAGTCTAGATGATCATCCTATTAGAGATAATTGTTGGCCCTTGTGCACCAAGAAGGGGGGCTGAATTGGTGGGAGATTAAAAAATTTTGGAAAGAATGTGTTAAGAGAATTGAGAAGAAGTAGAAACATTAAAAACAAGATATTTATAGTGGTTCGATATTAACAAACCCTACGTCCACTCCCCAATCATTCATAATTGGGTATTTCACTAGACTAAAATTAGTGTTTCCAAGCTCACACCTAACTTATGCAATTTGTATTTTATGACTCACACATAACCCTTACAATTTGTGTTTTCAAGCTTTCACAAAACCTCACTCAAGTGTTTTTGGACAGGCTCACATTTCAACCTTTACAAGAGTTTTGGAAGCTTAGGCTAACTCTCAACCTAATTACAAAGGTGTTTAGTACTAACAACAAACAATCAAGAATTCACAAAGAACAAGATGTTATAAATCAAATTTGCAAGAGTTTAGTTACAATAAATGAAATTCTCTTGCATTTACATCTATTTGGTTGAGCATTTATAGCCAACATCCACCAAAAAGACATTACTAACAAACTATGCCTAAATCTCTAAAGGATGCTAGGCAAATTTTGCATTAAATGCCTGTCCGACTGAAGTTGAGGTCGTGACTAACATTTCGCGGTCATGATTTTCTAATTTACACTAGGAAGCCTGAAATCGTGACATAGAACCCTGTTTTGTGTCTAACGGCTAGTCCATGTGTCAATGTTTCATTGATGCTCTAAGAAATATAGCCGTTGTATTCCTCTGTTCAACCAAAAATCGCAGTCGTGATTGATGTCCTTCTTGGGCACGACTAAGACTGCAAATTTCTCTGTTTGGTAAGGAGAAAATACTTTCTTTGGTTGCAGTCGCGACAGGTTCTTCACTTTCATGAATTTTGATATTCTAATGATTGCTTTAGACACTTGGGTGCTATGATTGCAAACTTGGTTCCCTCCTTGCAACTATGAAATTTACATTCGCAACATAGAACGCGAAAACCACCTTGAATTCTTCTATTCGACAGTCAAGTTCCCCTTTGGCTAGATCACGACTGCAATTTTCTTCATGAATTCTTCTGGCATAACTTCATCCATCCTTTTAGCAAGGTCGCGGTCATGAATTACAGGTTATTGACAGTGAATTTGGATGTCTTCTCAAAGTTAGATATTTGGTCTTCCATCCAACTTTCAATGAAAAACTAACTTGTGTACTACTAAAGCAACACTTGAATAAAACATTAGTACTAATCAATCTTTATTATCAAAATCAAAAGAGGCATTTGACTTAAGTTTGACCAACCTAGTCCAACAATCTCTCGCTTTTTGATTTTGACAACTTAGAGTGATTTTACTTTAAAAAAAAAAAGAGTTGCATGAGTGAAGTTGGGATGGTTAATAATTTTTAAAAACTTGTTAATCAAATGCTTAAAAATTTATAAGATTGAAAAAGAATGCTCTTATTGCTATTTGCTACTTGCTCCCTCTCAACTTATACTTCCCTTATGCATATTCTTTTACTACTAACCTCTCCCCCCTTTAGCAAGATCAGAAGGAGGGTAAAGATTAGACATTGAATTAAGATGCATTGGTGTCAAGGTTATGAAGTATAATTGAGATAGAATAATCATAAAGAGCAAATAAGTAAAGAATAACAAGAACCAAATAAGAACAATCACACAACATATGAATCAATCAATTGCAAAGGATAAAAATAACACTTTTATTTATTTGAAATTGTGGGATCACAATCTTTACAATAACAAAGAAACAAAAGATAATTTCTAAAAACTAATAGCAAACTAGAAAATTGGAGAACTATCATTGTCTCCGAAATCGTCAGTCGCTTCATCTGCTCCTCCACTTTGAGCTTCATCGCCCT
>CATIWR010056678.1:0-24061 GCA_949677035.1 Omphalea diandra | reverse complement strand
ATTTTCTTTATGAAATTGTAAGTGTTAGGTGTGAGCATTAAACACCAAGTTGTAAGGTTGCAATGTTAGCCTGTAAAAACACTTCAAGAAAGGTTTAAGTGTGAGCCTAGTGAAACACTTGAGTGAGGTTGTGTGTTAGCCTAAAAACACATTATAGTGAGGTTGTGTGTTAGCCTAAAAACACATTGTTGTAAGGTTGTGTGTGAGCCATCAAAACACAAGTTGTACAAGTTTGGTGTGAGCTTGAAAACACCTTAAGATAGTGAAATATCTAATTGGTAAATTAGGGAGTGGACGTAGGGTCTATTATATCCAAACCACTATAAATCGTTGTCTCCATTCTACTCATTCTTCTTCCCCTCTTCTTTGTCTTTGAAATTTTTATACACCAATTCAACCCCCCTTCTTGGTGCTAAGGGACAACAAGTGGTATCAGAGCAAGGTTTTCATATATCAAACCTTCATTGGGTGAAACAAGATCATGGCACAAGAAGTAATCTACTCACAACATGACACGTGTTCCAACAAACCATTGAAAGTCAAATTTCGCGAAGGTATCTTGTTGGTAGCGACAGCGAATAGTGAAGAAGAAGATAAGCATTTTTGGCAAACAAATTTGCGTCCTATGTCTTGTTCTGTACAAGAAATCTTGCGACCGCGACTTCTAAAAATAGGTAAAAAGGCAACGACTATATTTTCCTGGTGAACTAATCAGAAGCTGCCACATGGACTAGCCGTTAGATACAAACGGGATTTTCCTTCAGAAATTTGGATTTCACGATCGCGAATTGAGACTGTCAAGCATTTAATGCATAATCTATCAAGCATGTCTCAAAGATTTTGTGAGCTATGTTCTGCAACGTCTCTTTAGTGAAGTTTGGATATAAATACTCCACCAAATAGCCATGAATAAGGTTGCTAAGAAATTTATTAGAAGTCATTAACGCTCTCAACCTTTGCTACTCATTTTCTTCAATTTTCTTTATGAACTTGTAAGTGTTAGGTGTGAGCATTAAACACCAAGTTGTAAGGTTATAGTGTTAGCCTGTAAAAACACTTCAAGAAAGGTTTAAGTGTGAGCCTAGTGAAACACTTGAGTGAGGTTGTGTGTTAGCCTAAAAACACATTATTGTAAGGTTGTGTGTGAGCCATCAAAACACAAGTTGTACAAGTTTGGTGTGAGCTTGAAAACACCTTGGGATAGTGAAATACCCAATTGGTAAATTAGAGAGTGGACATATGGTCTCGATTATACCCAAACCACTATAAATCGTTGTCTCCATTCTACTCATTCTTTTTCCTTTCTTCTTTGTCTTTGATATTTTTGTACACCAATTCAACCCCTCCTCCCCCCTCCCCCTTCTTGGTGCCAAGGGACAACACTTATTAGTCTCTATTCCTTTTAAGGTTATGGGTTGGACTAATGTGCGTAGAATTACAATTTGTTTAATTGGGGAGAATGGATGAAGGCAAGGGTTATTAATACGTTTTGTGATTTCATTTATTTGGGATAACATAGCAAATGGAAAACTTTTGCATGTTATTATTTAAGCAAAATATTTGTTTGCTAGTAATTATTTTCTTTTCTATTTTTTACTTTCTAATAATGAGACATTGGACCCTAACCCAACGTGTATTTGTACATACACATAGATGACCTAGACAAAGGAAGCTGTAATGCAAAATTGTAATTTTAGCCTTCTCTCCTCCTCCCTTCTCTTTCTTCTTTCTCATCTTTTGTTCTCTTTATATGTTATGTTATGCCATTATCGATTATTTCTTAATCGACACTGAATCCTTTTTACTTTTTATTTTTATTTTTCTTTGATTTATTTTTGTTTTTAAATAAATTACGATTTGATTGGATTGAAAAGTCTATAACTTAAATGTAGTTAATTTATATTCTTTTAGATATAGATTTATTAATAATAATATATTTTGTTTTTTATTATAAAAAATATTGAGTCATCTTTTATAGACATATATTCCTTTTTAATAGAAGTTTAGTATTCAATACTTTTTCAAGTTGCAGAAATATTATTCCAAATAGTAGATTTCAGCTTTTTTCAAATGTTCAAATTATTAAGTTATTAGAAGACATTGAAGTCAAAGTATGATTGATAATAACTATTGAGTAAAACACACTTATGAAAAGATCAATCACACTATTATGTCAATTAAATTATAGAATATTAAAGAAAATTCCTATTATCAAGAGCTATAAATATTTATACTTCTTGATTTATTGATTGCTATGTACTTGTTATTCATGAATGAAAATTTTATTTTATTTCGTAAATAAAAAAGGAAGTAGCAATATAACTTATATGCATATTTATTTTATCTTCAGTTTATTTATTATTTAATATTAGTAAATTTATGGTGTAAATATAGTATAATAATATCACTTAGACTTTTAAATTACGCATATAATTTATTAATTACTTAAACACAATTTTATTAAAAATAAAATTATATAAATTAATAAAATTGTTAGATATTTAAAAATTCATTAATTATTATTGGTTTTATGAATCCTAAAGAGTGATATAGAATGATTTTGTTGTAAACACTTTCTGAAATTTTCTCTCTAACTAACATATATAACAGCTTATAGATTATTCTAGATCACAAACACTGCTCTAGAATTTTCCTATATATTTGGAAAATTAATTTCCACCATACAATAGTAAACATACAATAAAACTCTTTAGATATTTCTAACAAAATATATGCAACTAAGTGTCACATTTTAACACTTCTTGACACTTACGTTGCAACCCATCTTCATTCTTTTCTTCTTCTTACCAGCTTGAAGTTTCATTTTGCTACACTTGGTCATTTAAACTAACATTTCTTGTCTTCTACCTAATGTCTCCACCTTGTAATCCATGAAACTCCTCCTTGAAAGATGCTTTTCAGATTCTTCATCTACAATACATGGAGCAAAATATAAACGTTCAACAACCCAAATTTCAATAGTTTTTGGACATGCATATGTTCTTCAATAAAAAAAAATATTTCAGTTTATGAACTTGATTTTGCCTTAAAAAATGAGATTTCTGTAGTTTTTAAACATATCGGTCCCTTCAAATTTTACAGTTTATGGACATGCTTAGGTCCCTAAAATTTTGTGATTTATGGACTTGCTTGGGTCCTTTTAAAAGATGAAAAATCTGCAGTTTTTAGACATGCCAACTCCTTTAAATTTTTCTTTTCTAGATCCTTAAAGTGCACCATCTGTTGTCACTTAATTTTCCATTCTCAAATGCTAGCCTTGGCTTTCCCCAAGCTCTTTAAAATTTTTTGAAATGATTCAGTCTTCAAACAAGCAAAACTTCACAAATTTGGTGGAGGAAGAGGTGAAAACCAGCTTTAAGATAGAAATAGGGTCAATAAACTTGAAACAATATGTGCAAAGGATGATTGAATTACTAAACTCGTATGCTTTAATTGAATTGCCAAAGATCGTTTCAAGAACAAAGTTTAAAGAACTCTAAATCCCAATTAGTCCTTTAGAAAACCTATTTCTAGCAACCTAAATTAAAAAGATTTAAAGCTTGTCAATTCTAAACCTAAATTAACTAAAGCCAATTTAAGCTTAAAATTAACTAATTTGCAAAGTTATTAAGAAATCCACCTAATAATTTCACTAAGTTCTTTCAAGAGCTCAAGAAAGAGAATAAACTCTCATAAAATAATTAACCCAAAAGAATAATCATCAATTGTTATTGCTTGGCTAAATATGAGGCATATATAACGTTATGTTCTTAAAACCCTAACTAATGAAATAAAAAAGCAAGACCCTAAATTCCTAAGTGTAAATTCGACCATAAGAGTTTTCACCACCTAAAAACATGCAAAATGAAGTTTTTTAATGAATTAAGCAACCAAAAAAGGCCTTGTGATTGGTCCTTATGGTATTTAGCCATCACAAGGTCATATCTAACAAGAATCTTTTTTTAGTTGCTTACAAACATAAAAGACTAACAAAGAAATCCTAATCCAAAAAGATGAAGAAGAATTCGACCAATAAGAAGTAATCCTAAATAGAATAGGAAGACAATGCCAACTAAACAAATCTTGGACATATCTTTGACTTGTGGGATTTGTTGTGGGCCTTATCTCCATTAGAACACATTTTGGACTCTTTAATCTTTCCTTGGCAGAATGCTTTCGACCTTTGTTGCCTCCTCATGTTCGACTCTATTGGGTCAAGCTAATTGCTCCATTTAAAGTCCAAGTTCTAAGCATCTTCTAATTACTCCATGTATTTTGTGGTTTAAGTTTCATGCTCCAAACATTATCTTCAATGACCAATTGGACTTGTTTACATTTAAAACAAAGCATAAGAACATAAATTGAAAAAAGAGCTAAAATAAAAAAGGATCAACAAATTAGAAATAAAAGCTTGACAGAAGAATATAAAACACAAGAATAAGAACACTACAGAGACCTTAATGAAATCAAGAGAAATATTCAGAAGAAATATAACTTATTTTTACTAAAAGTAAGGGAACAAAGTTCCAACGCCTTTTATTTTCTTTCTCTCTCTCTCTCTCTCTCATTCAATCTCTTTTTTAACCGAGGCGCATGTGCAAAAACAATATCCTCCTCTCATTCTTTCACTAAACACGACATTATAACTTTAACAAAGAAGCCTTCTTCCTCTATTCCATGATGAAGTCTCTTTATTTATTCCTTCCTTTTTTGTTTTTCCTAACTGTTACAGTTAATGTATTGTCAATGTGATAATTGCTTTTATGAATATATCAATATTTTGTTGGCATTCTGTCTCAATTTCAAGGGGCTATGAGGCCCCATGTCAAGGCCATCATTACATTCAAACTACCACTCCACTCATATAGTAGCCAACTCCATTGACCTGCGCCATACCAACCCTTACAACTATCTACCCTCGCATTGCAACACACCAATATCACCACTGTCCTCCCTCGGGTTCATCAAAGGTTAATTGTGATTTATCTTTTTCTAAATTAATATAATTTATATAAATTAGAGTTTGAATTGTTCCTTTTATTTATATAATTAATGTTTATAAAAAAAATTTTTTTGTTTTTTAATTATGGGTTACAATTTTTTGTTTTTTGATTTCCATAATTGGGATTAATATTGTTTTATTTTTTGTGATTGAATGAATTTGAATGTACTTTTGATTTCTTCTATCACTAGAGGTCATTTAAAACTTCTTAAGATTTGATGCAAAATAGGCCCAGTTGGCCCATTAAAGATAATGTTTAGAGCATGAAACTTAAAGCCCAAAGTACATGGAGCAATTAGAAGATACCTAAAACTTGGACTTTAAATGAAACAATTAGCTTGACCCACTAGAGCCCAACATGAGGAGACAACAAAAGCCCATAGCATTCAGCCAAGGCAAGATTAAAAAGCCTAACGTGTTCTTAAGGAGATAAAGTCCACAACAAAGCCTAAAGTTAAAGATATGACCAAGATTTGCTTAGTTGACATTATCTTCCTATTCTCTTTAGGATTACTCCTTATTGGTCCAATTTTTCTTCTCTTTTTGCATTAGGATTTCTTTATTACTTTTTTAGGTTTATAAGCAACTAAGAAAGATTCTTGCTAGATATTATCTTATAATGGTTGAGTACCATGTGGACCAATCATAAAGCATTCTTTTGTTGCTTAATTCCTTAGGAAACCCGATTTAGCATGTTTTTCAGTGGCCAAAACTCTTATGGCCAAATTTTCACCTAGATATTTAGGGTTTTGCTTTTGTATTTCATTAGTTAGGGTTTCAAGTATGTAAGGCTATATATATCCCTCATATTCAGCCATGCAATAACAATTGATTATTATTCTTTAGCTTAATTGTTTTGTGAGATCTTGTTCTCTTTCTTGAATTCTTAAAAGAACTTGGTTAAGTTATTAGGTGGATTTCTTAATAACTTTATAAATTTGTTGACTAAATTGGCTTTAGTTAATTTAGGTTTAGAATTGAAAACCTATATCTTTATAATTTACGTTGCTAAAAATAAATTTTCTAAAGGTCTAATTGGGATTTACAGTTCTTTGAACTTGATTCTTGGAACAATCATTAGCAATTCAATTAAAGTATACGAGTTTGGGAATTCAATCATACCTTACACGTATTATTTGGTATCCGAGCTTAAGGTTTCAATGATCAAGTAAGTATCCCTTTGTGTTCTTGTTCATTGTGTTTGCATCTTATTCTTCTTCTTCTCTTCACTTTGGCCTCATCTTAGCCATTGTGTTCAAATTCATGTCTTCACTTTTTCTTACATAAAATCTATTTGTTTCATCTATTTAAGTGTTATTTCATCCTTAAATTCTGTTCCAAGTCATTTTGCAACATCAAAAATCACAAAAAATGTCAAAATTGTGATTTGCATGCTTGTTAATCCAATTCAGATCCAACAAATCTTTTGTATTCCAATATATTTTGTTTCACTTTAAATCATTAAATTAGGTTGTTTTATCATCCCATATCAAATTTCATAAAAAAATTCCATAAAAATCTCATACTTTTTCAAAATTTTCTTAAATTAAGGAACTTTGCAAAATAAACTTGTTTTCCTTGTTCTAGTTGGATTTCTTTGTTTCTTTGAATGCAAATTCAATTTTCTTTATGGATTAACTTTTCTTGTGTTCCCAATTGCATATTTGAAGTGTCAATTTCAAGAAAATTCCTTGAAATTTGGAAGTTTGCCAAAATTTCCTGAAATTAAGGAAACTTGATTTTTAGCTTGTATCTTGCAATTTCATTATCCTCTTTTATTCCAATTGATTTCTTTGTGTTGCTAATCATCTTTTGATTTCTTTGTGTTGCTAATCATCTTTTTGATTTCTTGGTGTCTAAGGCTGAACCTTATCACAAAATTCAAGAAAGGGAAAAATTATGTCCTTATTCTTCCAATTCAGCCTAAACTAGTTCTATTTTATTGCTTTGCGTTTTCTTTATTTCAAATTTATAATATAGCTTTTAAATTTTATAAAAAAAGAAAGAAGAAAGAAAGACATTAAAAAAAAGAAAGAACGTCACAAAAATACAAAGAGAAAGGACGTAAAAACAAAAGAAAAGAAAAGAAAGAAAAGAAGCTAGAATTGCATGCAAGCTGTTTTGAAACCAAATTTAGCCCATACTTGATTTTTCACCAATTTTTGAGTTTAAAACATCAATTTCCAACTTATAATTCCTTTTCAATCTTGAAATTGCAAATTCATATCTATTTGTGCTAAACTTGTTTCTTTCTTCCTATTGGTTCTTAATTTAATTCCTTTGTTTTCTAGAGTCATTATAAGTTTTGAATTGCTTATTTACTAGGTAGTTAAGAATTTATTTGACATTTGTAATTGTAGTTCCTAAAGAACTTAAGCAAAAGAACCAAAAGAGGTAAAGGTAAGAGTGTGTGAGATCATAAGAGGGAAAAAACCTTATAATGTGAAACATGAGGGGAGTGACATCTTTTGAGTGTAAACACATAAGGGAGTGTTATGAGGTTTCTATTTGTTCCTTGCTTCTTATTTTACCACGATAAGTTGGAAGAAAAAAGGGCAAAGTTTCTAATGGTTAACAAGATACAATAATAAACCAAAATTTCCAAAATTTTACGGAAAAGGAGGTCCCAAATAGTACTTAGCATGGGAAAAAGAGGTATAGTTTGTGTTCAAATACCACAACTATTTTGAAGAAACTCATGAACAAATTGTTACGCTACAATTCAAAGGTGATATTTTATTTCGATAGGATTAAGTGTGATTAACTAAAAGGATTTTTGGATAGCAAAGATGATGATAAAAAAGAGAAATAAAATAAAAAGAGAGAGATAGTGAACAAGTGAGTAAAAAGAAATAACTATTGCGCAACAAAAGGAGAGTTATATGAAAACAATAGAGAGGTGTGACCCTACAGTGGTAAGAGGAGAGCTTAGAGAAGATGCGCCAAACCCAAGAGATGTACATGAAAAAAGAGAGGTGCATGCAAAAGGAGAGGGTGTGTAAAAAAAAAACCCTAATTTTAAAAGAGAGTGGTGAGATTGAAATCAATTCTTTACAAAAGGCCACAACTATGTCTTTATTCAAAAGGATGTATTACACTACTAATAAAATTTACAATCTTTTATGCAGTGCTTTTATGTCTCTTTTCTAAGGTTATGAAGAATGATTTTCAATGGAAGTGTCAAGTAAGCAAGACAACAAACTCTTACTACTTTTGATTGTGGTACTAGATTAAAGGGTGAGGTTGCAAATTTATGTAAAAGGGAGTTTTCTAATATTTGTTTTGATGTTTGTTCTTGTTTAATTTGTTATAGGCATAATTTTTCTTACTTTAATTAATTTTTTTATGTTTCAAGTTTGTTTTATTCTTTTTAATCATGTTCAAACATTTTTAGTCTTTTTTCTTCTTATTCTAAGCGTTTGTCTTTATGTTTTTTGTATTTTAAAGAGTTCTTTCTATTTTAAATGTTTATTTCCTTTTAAATTTTATTTTAGCTTGACTTCTTTTAATTCTAGGAGTCTTACTTCTTATAAATCTTATTTTTATAATTCTTCTTTTTATTCTAGAAGTATGTTCTTTCTAAAAGACAAAGACTTTAGTTCTTGTTTTTCAGACTTTTATTTTCCTAAACTTTTTTCCTTCTTATTTTAATGTCTCTAAACCTTTGTTTAATTCTTCTTTCTATTTTAGACATTTGTTAGGGAAAAAAAAAATTCATTTGATTTCAAAGGTTCTGGTTGCTTTTTGAATTTTTGAGTTCTAGTTCTTTTCGAAAACTTGAATTTTCTCTATCAAGTGTTTTTATTAAAAAGAAGTTTGATATCTTAGTGTTTCTCCATACTAAGTTGTTGGCCCTAGTGCACCAAGAAGAGAGGGTTAAATTGGTGGCAAATTTGAACTTTTGATTTTGGAGGAAGCCCATAAAAATGAAAGATTAGAGAAAGTGTAGGAAAAGAACGAACACAAGAGTTTTATAGTGGTTCGGGTATTAACCAACCCTACATCCACTCCCTAGTTTACCAATTAGGTGTTTCACTCAATCGCTAGTGTTTTACACGCTCAAACTTAACTTAGTATTTAGGCTCAGACCAAACCTTATGAGTGTTTTCTCCAAGGCTCACACTCAACCTAGTGTTTTAGGCTCACACCAAACCTAACAAATGTTTTTTCAAGGCTCATACTCAACCTAGTGTTTTAGGCTCACACCAAAACCTTACAAGTGTTTTCCCAAGGTTAACACTCAAATCTATACAAGAGTTTTTTAAAGCTCACTCTCAAACCTAAATAAGAGTTTTCTATATAAAGGCTCACTCTCAAACCCAACTCAAGGTGTTTAAAGCTCACACCAAACTATATACAAAGAAATAAAGAATTAACTTTGCAAGAGTTTGGCACGATCAATGGTTATCCTCCTTCATTCAAGTCCATTTGGTGGTGCATTTATAGGCAATAGACGTTATAAAGAAATCATGCCTAAATCTCTAAATTGTGTTAGATATATCTTGTATTAAATGCTTGACAAACGAAATTCGAGGTCGAGACTAAATTTGTGATCGTTATTTTTGAACTATGTTTAACAGCTAGTCCACATGGCATAAAACCATTGGTCTTTTAAAAAACTAGCCATTGAATCTTTCTAATAAATCTTAAAATTTGCAGTCGCTATTTTTTTTTTAACACAATTATCACCGTGAATTCGTCTGTCTAACATGGAGATGTTGTTTCATAAATTCGTGGTCGCTATCAAAATTCACAGTCGTGACTTTTGAATCTCAACAACATGTTTTTCAAAATTTGCAGTCACTTTGAAATTTGCGGTCGCTAATTTCGAAGGCAGATTTTCATACTTTGAGTTTTTTGCTTTTAATCACTCATATTCTACTTTCAATGAGATTTTATCTTAATATCTGCAAAAATAACACTTAATATTGATATTAGAACCTTTCAATCTATACTGTCAAGATCAAAAGAGAGTCTTGACTTAGGTTTGAATAACTTAGTCCAACATAAGTGGGAAATGTTGTCTAGAATTTCAACTTATTCTTTTGATTATGTTTTGCATTCTTTTACTCTTTCTTTGGTTTGTACTGAACTTGTTTTAGGTTTTATTCTATTAATCTTTAGTCTGAGTGGAAAGACTTACTCTTTACATGGTTAGATTCACTTAAGATGTTTTGTTAGTATTAGACTTATGTTTGGTTTTTGCTTTCTTATAGGTAAAGATTAGAGGACATTTCTTTCTAAAAAAAAGGGAATGATGCAAACAAGCCCAGTTGGCTCATTGAAGATAATGTTTAGAGCATGAAACTTAAAGCTAAAATAAATGGAGCAATTAAAAGATGCTTAGAACTTGGACTTTAAATGGAGCAATTAGCTTGACCTAATGGAGCCCAACATGAGGAGACAACAAAAGCCTATTACATTCGACCAATGCAAGATTAAAGAGCCCAAATTAAGGAGTTAAAGTCCACAACAAAGCCCAAAGTTAAAGATATGACCAAGATTTGCTTGGTTGGCATTATATTCCTATTCTCTTTAGGATTACTCCTTATTGCATGAATTCTTTTATTTCTTTTTGGATTTCTTTATTAGTCTTTTATGTTTGTAAGCAAGTAAGAAAGATTTTTGCTAGATATTACCTTGTGAATGCATACATTATGGACCAATCACAAAGCCTCTTTTTGTTCCTTATTTAGCATGTTTTTAGATGGCTAAATTTACACTTAGGAATTTAGGGTTTTGTTTATTTTTTTCATTAGTTAGGGCTTTAAGTACGTAAGGCTTTATATATACCTCATATTTATATAAGCAATAACAATTGATGATTATTCTTTTTGTTTTATTGCTTTATAAGAGTTTGTTCTCTTACTTGAATTCTTGAAAGAACTTGGTGAAGTTGTTAGGTGGATTTCTTAATAACTTTGCAAATTAGTTAATTCTAGGCTTGAATTGGCTTTAGTTAATTTGGATTTAAAATTGACAAGCTTTAAATCTTTATAATTTAGGTTGCTAGAAACAGGTTTTCTAAAAGTCTAATTGAGATTTAGAGTTCCTTAAACTTGATTCTTAGAACAATCTTTGGCAATTCAATTAAAACATACGAGTTTGGGAATTAATCATCCCTTACAAGTATTAAGTTTGAGAATTCAATCAAACAACATTTTTGTTTGATTTTTAATTATGGATTATAATTATTTGTTGTTTGATTTCCATAATTGAGATTAATATTGTTAATTTTTGTGATTAAATGAATTTGAATGTATTATTGATTTCTTCTATCACTAGAGATCATTCAGAGATTCTTAAGATTGCAATTGTATTTTGTTTTAAAGCATAGGAAAAGTTAAGAACATAATCATCAACTTAATTACTTTAGGACAAATTGATTGGCCTTATTACTTTGACTGAAAGTCAGTATTTCTTTAATTTCTCAAGATCTTTTATTTTTGAACTATTTGATGTCTTATTCTTCTTTGGTTTCCATTTTGAAAGATATGATGTCCTTTTTTTTATAGTCTTTATTAAAATTTGAGAATTTAAAAACCAACAAAAAATTAGATACAATTACATGACTTGGTCTCCAGTTTGTACATAAGTTTGGTCAATAAAAGGAAAAAAAATTGAAAAAGCTATTGCTTTTAGGCATCCTAACACATATATCCTATTTGGATACATTTAGTTAGAATAGCATACATAAGACTTCATTAATTGAAAGCTAAATAGCTAATGCCACGTAATTAACAATGCAGAGTCACTATAATTTAGATATTTAAGAGCAAAAACAAAAAATTGTCTTTATCATGTTCATATACAATGCATTATAGTGCAAATTATTTTTCTTCATTTGATGAAGGATTGGTACTGTCTCACACTTTCTGTTTCTAAATCATGTATTACTAATCTTTTCCATTATTATTTTTAGGTCTAGAAATGTTACATAGGCTTAAGAAAAGTTACTGGTTTTGTCTTTAATTACTGTTATAATTTTTTGGTACATTTCACTTCTTCCTTTTATTTTGTAGCATGACTGAAACTTCATATATGGATTGCAAGTAATTTACATGTAATTAAATTAAGTTTTGTTGGACTAGGATGGTTAATCCTA
The DNA here is from genome assembly GCA_949677035.1 of Omphalea diandra. Lineage (NCBI taxonomy): Eukaryota > Viridiplantae > Streptophyta > Magnoliopsida > Malpighiales > Euphorbiaceae > Omphalea > Omphalea diandra. The sequence continues at coordinate 11,954 of CATIWR010056678.1, read as the reverse complement.
AGTCTAGAGCCTCTTTTGATCTTGACAAAGGAGATTGATCATTACTAATATTTTATTCAAGTATTGATTTTACAGAAAAATAAGTCTCTCTAGTTAAGTTGGAAGAAAATCTGTTTCACTCCAAAGTGTCTCGCAACCGCAATCAAGGATTCGCGACCGCGACTCTTGAGAAGACTTGCCAAAAATCAGATAGGCTAAATCGCGGAGTCATTCTTAGCCGCGAACAAGCAAAACGAAGCAAACCAAAAAATGACAGACGAATTCGCGGTATGTGTCGCGTCGGAGTTGAGACTGCGAATTACAAAAAGCTTCATAATGGAAAGATGTCCACAATCAGAGCTTGACAATTGTCCTAGGAAGCCGTTGGAAGTCAAAAATCGCGAAGGCTACATGTTGGTAACGATTGCGATTTGAGAAATAAAAATTGCAAATTTTGACAGACTGATTCTCGGTTAGAATTGCGGTCTACACAAATGAATTAGTGACCGCGACTTATGCTGGCTGAAGAAACACAACGACTATATTTTCCTAAAGCACTATTGAAAAACTAGCCGTTATAAACTAGCCGTTATGAACTAGCCATTATAAACTAACCGTTAGTTTCTTTGGTGGAATTTAGGTATAAATACTCCACCAAACATTAATAGCAAAGGTTAAGAATTTTATTACAAGTGAAAAAGCTGTCAATCCTTTGCTACTCATTTTCTTCTAATTCTTGTAAGATTGAAAGTGTTGGGTGTGAGCATTAAACACCACATTGTAAAGGTTGTAGTGTAAGCCTATTAAAACACTATAGAGAGGTTGTTGTGTGAGCCTTAAAACACATAGGTTATGTGTGAGCCTTGAAAACACTTGTAAAAGGTTTTTTGTGTGAGCCAGTAAACACAAGTTGTAAGGTTTAGTGTGAGCCTAAACACTAAGTTGAGTGTGAGCTTGTAAAACACTAGTGATTGAGTGAAATACCCAATTGGTGAATTGGGGAGTGGACGTATGGTTGGTTAATACCCGAATCACTATAAAACTCTTGTGTTCATTCTTCTTCTACCCTTTCTCTAATCTTTCATTCTTGTGTGTTTCCTCCAAAATTAAAAGTTCAAATTTCCCACCAATTCAACCCCCCTTCTTAGTGCACTAGGACCAACAATTTTAAATAAATTTTAAAATTGATAGAATTTTCTATTATTTAAAATAAATTAAAATTATTTTTTAAATTTAATTATTTATTTAAAACAAGTATAATGTTAATTTAAATTATATTAATAGAGCAATTATACCTGAATTTTTAAGTAAAATGAATTCTCTTAAATTTTATAGGTTTGATTTTCTCATCAAATTATTTTTTAAATGACATAATTAAATTATTTTAAACATAGATTTTTAAAGAATCATCAAAATAGAATTCTTTCAAAATTTGAATTTCCAAATAGGAGCATTCACTTTTATTTTCTTAATTGGTTTAGTTAAGATTATTCCAGTCATATTTTAGATAAAAGAAATATATAAAGTCACAAAAAAATTAAAATGAGGATAATTTAACCATTTCAAAAAACAAATATAAAATATAATGCATTTTAGAGAGATATATATATATATATATATATATATATATATATATATATATATAATATTAATAATTTAATTATATCAAGATATCAATAATAATTTAATAATATTAATATAATATAATTATCTATTATCAGATATTAAAATTATTAAGTTATTAATATTTTTATAATCTAATAAATTAATAATATGTCAATAATAATAAAATTATAATAAATTATATATTAAATTGAATATTAATAAATATAAAATATATAATAATTAATAATAAAATATATAATATATTAATATTAATTATGTAATATAACAAATTATATAATATAATAACACTTTAACATTAATTTAACATATTATGTATATATTATTTAATAATTTAATATATTTATTATAGTATTTATAATATTAATATATAAAGACCCATAATAAGTTTTATTTAAATTCAAAACAAAAAAAGAGACTGAGATAAGTGAATTCTCTAACTCAAATGTGAAGAAGAATGAAAGGAATGTCAATTTTTAGAAATAAACTAGTCCCAAATTCGTGCAATGCATAGTATATTTATAATAATAAATTTTAAATAAATTTAATATTTATTTTTATAAAATAAATAGTTAATGTATAAATAATATTTAAAATTTATTTATTATTTTATAATATATTATTATTTTATAAAACAACTATTTTCAAATAAATAAAATACTACAAATAAAAAAATGATTAAATTAATATAATAAAATTTAATTATAATATAATTTTTGATACAAAAAAAAATTTATAGTTCCACTTTTTGTTTTATTGACCTTTTTGTTCTTTATTATTATATAAAAATTAAATCTTAAGTATTATGAATGTGAAGAATTTCTTAAATTGTTAAATTTTATAAATTATTTTTATATGAAAAATTTGTATATTATTAACTTTCTATATTTTTCTAGTTAACTAAAGAAACTAAATATTTTCATATTGTGATTATAATAACAATTTTAAATGAATATAATATTTATTTTTTATCAAATAGTTAATTAATTAATTAATATTAATATTAAATAGCAATTAAAACTCAATTAAAATAAAATATATTATTATTGTTTTATAAAAAAGTTATTATAAAAAATTAAATAATAAAATTACATTAAATTAGCATAATAACTTTAATAATAATTAATTTTTCCATAAAAATAAAACTTCATATTTTATATTAGTCGGTTTTTTTTTTTATCTTTTTAGTTTTTTAATTCTTTCTTTATTTTATAAGAAATTAAATTGAATATTATGAATCTAAAATTTTTTTTATATTGTTAAATATTTTATAAGAACGATTACATATTGATTCTTTTTTTTCTTTGGTCCATACAAATCAGATATTTTGAGATACAATATTTTTCTGTACACTCCATTAATAGTCTAGATTTTATTCTCTAGTGAAAGTTAATTATGAGAGCTCTAAATTGGCATATTATTTGTTAAAAACAAAGCTAAATTGAGAGTAACCAAACGACCAGACAGCTTTTGAATGGATTAAGTTGTGGGTGGAACTCAAAGGGGTCGATTTTGAAAAGTGAAAAACTGAAACAAGTTGTTTATATGGCTCAGGTCAATACAACTGTGTTTGGATTCGAGGCATTAACATGGCCGTGTTTAAGGAAATATGGCCTGTGTAAAATTCCTTTTTAAACAAGTCGTAGCTTCTATGACTTCTCATAGACAGTGTAAAAGGAGACAGCTCAGTGCTTTCTGCCCACACATGAGAGACCTATTTCCTATCATCCATGGCTGTGTGGCTGTCTTAAAGAGGTTTTGTCAAGTCTATGGCGCATTTCTTGTTTGCCAACCCTTCTCACTCGACTACGATCTATCTTAACCTGACGACGCATATGTAAATATGAAGAATCATACAACACTTCAATTCTATTTCTTGGGCAAATATAATATATGTACATAGTCGAAAAAATATATATAAAAAAAATACTGAAATGCTATAACTTATTATCCAATTTAAATTGTTAAAGTATTTAAAGTTATTTATAAAATTAAAATTATAAGCGAACTAATCCAAAATATAAAATATGTTTTAAATTTCTTTATACTGTCTTGTATCGATAACTTAATCGTTCCGCAATTCGAAGTGATTAAATTTAAATTTGCCAAAAAAATTATCTAATTAATCCGAAAATTATTTAAACTAAACCTCCGGATTGACCCACTTTTCAACTTTAATTTTAAATGTATTTTATGTTACAAGATGAAATTTAAGTACTTTATTTTGTACTAGTAATAAATTTAGAAGCCACATATGAAAATAATTTTTTTTTGATACCTTGAGTCCAGCTATACCCATTCCCCTCCAAACAGACATAAAATGGAAATAAAAACTTTACGAGTTTTTCCTAGGAAGGTGCTAATAGCATAAATAACCACCACATTTGACAATTTTTGAATTGATTTGAAATTTAAGAAAACTTAACATAATTTAATTTAAAATTTGAACTAATTTGAAATTAATTCAATTTGAAGTTGATTCGATTTAATTGGCTGATTTATCTAAATTACTATGGCCGTCACTCGATGAAAAACAATTTAAATTCAATTTGATTTAAATTTTTTAAAATATTTTCAATAATTTTATAATCAAAAAAATATTTTTTATTTGAAAAGTTAAAAATAGAAATGATCCGATTTGGCCTAAAAAAAACCTAAAAAATTTATTAAATTCCTTTATGTACCTTTACCAAATGATCTAATTTGATGAAACTTAAAGTGAACTAACCCAAATTAGTTATTTTTCACCTCTTATCTAAAGTTGATTTGATCTATTTGTCATTTTTGAAAATTATGTAAAAGTAATGGTCAATTCAAGAGAGGAAAATAAGAAATATATATGAAAAAAATAAAGGAAGAAGAAGAATTTGAAAGGAAATAAAAAAGGATAAGATAATGGAAAGGAAAGATGAGAGATAAAACTTCACGGGGAGGTGTTAACGGGACCTTAAGAGTTTTTCCTAGGGAGGTGCTAATGAACCTCTTTTTTTTTTTTTTTTTAAGGATAAACTATTATTTAATTACCTTGTTTAGTTGTTAACACAATATTTATAAGTACTTTAGTTTTAATAACATCACTTAGAGGTGGCAAATGATTGAACTAGGCATATTCATTTTAAATCACTTTGAGTTGCGAGTCGTGTCAGCTAACGGATTAATGTGTAGTAAAAAATTCAGATTATTTTTAGATTTTGTGTTAAATTACTCTTAATTTTTAATTTTTTAAAGATAAATATTTTGATTTTAAATTATTTTCAATAATTTAAATCAAATCAATCCATAAGTTAGATCAAGATTAGGTTTTTCTGCAGGTTGAATCGAATTAGATTTAAGTCAAGTCAATTTTAGATAAAGTCAATCTCGAGCTAGATTATTTTTCATCTCCTTCAATTTTGAATCAGATCAAATCTTATTATTTTTAGATAGATTAAGTTCGAGTCATGAATTACTACATCTAACATTAAACATTTAGTTCATTTACAATTAGATTTTTCTTAAAAAAAAAAAAATCAATTAGTCATGTTTTAACTATATATTGATCGGGATTATAAAAGATTGAAAACAATAAGTATACAATATTTTAACTATCAACAATAAGTATATAATATTTTAATTATGGCACATATAAGTTATATGTTATAATTCTTGTTAGGATTTGATGGCCTTTTGATCTTAAAGAAGATGAACGACCTGTAAAGATGAGAAAATGTAAACTTAGATGGTTGGGTGTCCTATAGTTATTTCGATACTTAAGTTAGAGTCTATAAATAAGAGACTTTGGATGCTTGAATGCTAAAAGACCAAGTAGAAAATTATGAAAATCCTGGCAAAATGTACCTCTCATCTATAGGGATGATGGAGTTTTATACTCGTCCCCCCTTCTGGATTCTTCGCACTCATACCAAAAATAGTATCCATTACTCTTGTCTGTATTTTTTCAAAATATCCAAAAAAGTATGTACTATGTAAGTGCCTAATAATTTTTGAATGTTATCTGCTCTTGTCTATTGTTGAATCCTCTGAACAACATGAATGTTCAGTGTTCAGTTGTCCAATGTTCAAGTTTCAACGATTGTTCACTGATATCCCTAGGCACCAAGAAGGGGAGTTGAATTAGTGTATAAAAATTTCAATGACAAGGAAAAGGGGAAGAAAAAAGAGTAGAAAGGAGACAACCAATTTATAGTGGTTCGGTATAAATGACCCTACGTCCACTCACTAATTAATCAATTGGGTATTCCACTATCTCAATGGTGTTTTCAAGCTCACACCTAACTTGTACAACTTGTGTTTTGATGGCTAACACACAACCTTACAACAATGTGTTTTTAGGCTAACACACAACCTCACTCAAGTGTTTCTCTAGGCTCACACTTAAACCTTTCTTGAAGTGTTTTTACAGGCTAACACAACAACCTCACAACTTGGTGTTTAATGCTACACCTAACAATGATAATTTCATAAAGAAAAATGAAGAAAATGAGTAGCAAAGATTGAGAGCTTTAATCACTTGTAATAAATTCCTTAGCAACCTTATTCATGACTGTTTGGTGGCGTATTTATAGCCAAACTTCACCAGAGAGATGTTGTAGATCATAGCTCATCAAATCTTTAAGACTTGCTTGACAGATTCTGCATTAAATGCTTGTTAGGATGAAATTGTGGTCGCTATTGCATTTCGCGGTCGCGAAATCCAAATTCTTCAAGGGAAATCCTGTTTGTGTCTAACGACTAGTCCACGTGGCAGCTTCTTATTAGTTCATCAGGAAAATATAGTCGTTGTCTTTTACCTACTTTCAGAAGTTGTGGTCGCGAGTTTTCTTGCACAGGCCGCGATAGAGGATGCGAATCCATCTGTGAAAGTGGTCATATTTCTTCCTCAAGATTCACGGTTGCTACCAATAAGATGCCTCCGTGAAATTTGACTTTCAACAGTCTTCTGGGACACTTGTCAAGCTATGGTTGTGGACTTGCTTCCCTCTTGAGTTACTTTGAAATTCGCGGTCGCAACTAGGGCGTGACTTTCACCGTGAATTCATCTGTCACATTTTGACTTCTTCTTTTCCATAGGTTGTGGCCGAGAATGGCTTTGCGATTTTGCCTACTTGAATTTCAGCATGCCTTAACATGAGTCACGGTCACAAATCTTAGATTGCGGTCGCGATTTACAATTCACTTTTGGAGTTTATCAACTCCTTTCATTTCTTCTTGAGAGATTTATTTATTTCTGCAAAATCAACACTTATTTTAAATATTAGTGATGATCAATCTACTTTGTCAAGATCAAAAGAGGTTTTAGACTTAGGATTAACCATCCTAGTCTAACAATCTCCCCCTTTTTTATTTTGACAACCTAGATTGATCCAAAGTGAAAAATAAGTGCAGAAAAGTAAAATTGAATCATAACTTAGCAAAAAATTTCTAAGTGTAAAGATAATTTGCTCCTTAAAAGTTGCTTAATTTGCTTCCCCTCAACTTATGCACTTACTCACTTACTCCCCCTTAATTAGTTATTTCTAATTTTTCACTTGAATCTTATCTTATTTTATCTCCCCCTTTGGCAACATCAAAAAGATTAGATAAGACCAAAGATAATTAAAGGGAAAAGTAAGCATAAGTAGAAACAAGAAGCAAAATTAGATAAGGAGCAAACATTGAGATCATAAAGAGATGCAAAAAAAAAAAAAACAAACTTTTATATATGTAATAAATATGAGATCACAAGTTTGATTACAAAAGGTAAACAAAGAAAAACAAAGTACTAAAAGAAACCTAAAACTAAAAAGCTGGTGAATCACTATCATATCCATATGAGTCTTCTGCAGTCTCTTAGAGGCCACCTTCAGCCTCATCTCCATCTTCCGCACCTTGATCCCCATCTTGAGTATCGTCAAAATCTGTAAAGTTGGGGAGGTGGCAGGGAGGAATTCTGAGCTTTTCCTGTAGATCCACCATGTCGTTGTGGAGGTGGGAGAAGAATAGTGATCGTCTCTTCATCATTCGCATAATCTTATCAAGTTTGCTGTTGATGGTGGAGAGCGATACCTTTTCTTTGGCTTCGTTGGAGGAGGAGCAGAAGGGGTCGAAGAAGGAACCTCTTCAAGGTGGAGGCGCTTCCTCTTGGGCGCTTGAGAACTCTCCAGTCGTTGTGCACCATACGCGCCAAGTAGATAAGCGTAGGAGTCAGGATGTATCACCTTGGCGTTGACAAGGTAGGTGAGATCTAAAAAGTTCTGTGAAGGCAGATACTTTTTGGTGAGAAGCTTTTCCTTTTCCTTATCGAGAGCTCCGACAAAGCGATAAATCGCGGTGACATGCGACGGAAGCAAGAACTGACTCTTCGGTTTGGTGCTCATGTGAATCAACTGATCCACTAGATACCTGTCGGTCTAGATAGGCTTATTTTTGACTAAGCAGAAGAGAAAGGCAAGGTCTTTCTGTGATACTTTTTCGTTCCCATCACCCTTTGCATTGATAGAGAATGTAATGATGCGGTGAAGAATCCATAATGGCAATGTCTTGATGTGTTTAGCCAAGAAAGATTGAGGGTCGTGCTTGGCCTCTATCGAGATCTCCACCCAAAATTCTGAGTAAATGACATCGAGAGCAGCAATAACGAAGGGAATGTGCTCACCAATTTGAAGAGTGAATAGGCTGGACAACTGCTCGAATGTGATGTAGTATGGATCTCCAAACGCCCGAAACGTCATCCCATATTGCCCTGCAGGAGACTCCATTTTTCAGCTCAATTAAACTGTGCACATGAACTCTTGAACGATCTCCTCGTATCTGGGATCTACACGAAAAATAAAGTCATTCCAGCCTAGATTGGATAGGAAAGCCCAAATTTTGTTGGCAAGGTCAAGTGACTCGAGCAGAAATAAAGAAGGGATTTTGTTTAGGAGGATGGTTTTGGAGAGATTGGCTTTGTACCTCTCCTTTTCCTCACGAGTTACTCCTTTCATGTTGAGGAGAGAAGGAGGGGCAGAGGGTTATACAATTCCCTTGCCCTTGTCGGCTCTGGAGGCTTTCTTTGGTGCCATGGCAGATGCTTAAAGAGAAAAAAGAGAGATTTGAGAGATTTGGAGATTTTGAAGTTGTGATGAAATCACTGTTTAATGGGGTATTTATAGGCTTCAAGGGGTATGAAAACGGTAAGAAACGACTAGAAATGGATTAAATAAAAGGTTGGCAATCAAATCTCATAAAAATGAGTCGGTTACTATAATTTGCGTCCGTGATTTCCTCAGTTGCGACAATGAATTCTGAAAAATGTGAGTAATGGATAAATTTTTCTCAGGAATGCGCGCTGCAACGGTCACAATTTTGAAAAACTAACAAAATTCGCGATGGAGAATGATTTTCGCGACCGCAAATTGACATTTGACAGCAAGTAAAGATTGACTTGTAATTCACGACCGTGAAGAATGAATAGTGACCGCGAATTATGAGTCATCAAGGATAAGAATGAAAATTTTGAAAAAAAAACATGTGATCTCCTAAAAACAAATAATAAAACCTTTCATATCATCAAACAAACATATCATACACATATATCACATTAGATCAAATAAGAATTTTCACTTGAGGGAGCTTCCATCAAGCATTCCCAATTCTCTCTTAATGAAGTGCATCCTTTCTTCATTTAGAGGTTTAGTGAAAATATCTACAAATTGATGATTAGTGTCAATAAATTCTAACACAACATCACATTTTTGCACATGGTCTCTAAGAAAGTGATGCCTAATATCTATATACTTACTTCTAGAATGTTGGATGAGATTCTTTGAAAGATTAATAACACTAGTATTGTCACATTTGATAGGAATGTGATCAATTACTTTACCAAAGTCCTTTAATTGTTGTTTCATCCAAAGAACTTAGGTGCAACAATAACCTACAGCCACATACTCGGCTTCCACGATGGATAAGGCAACCAATACTTGCTTTTTAGTAAACCAAAAGACTAGACATTCTCCTATGAATTGGCAAGTCCCAAAAGTGCTTTTTCTATCTAAAAGACTACCTGTGTAATCTGTATTCGAATACACTATTAGGCAAAAAAAAAAAGAGTTCCTAGGATACCAAAGTCCTAAGTGAATAGTGCCATGCAAATATTTGAAAATCCTTTTTACAGCATTTAAATGAGATTCTCTAGGTGAAGATTGAAACCTAGCGCACATACAAACACTAAACATTATATTCGGCTTAGAAGCAGTAAGATAAAGTAGAGATTCGATCATACCTCGATATCTCTTTTCATCTACTACCGTACCCGAATCATCCTTGTCTAGCTTGATGGTACTACTCATTGGAGTTTTTGCTACCTTGCATCCTTCCATGCCAAATTTATTTAACATTTCCTTTATGTACTTGGCTTGGTTGATGAAGATCCTTTCCTTGAGTTGCTTGATTTGTAGACTAAGAAAGAATTTGAGCTCTCCCATCATGCTCATTTCGAATTTCCTAGTCATACACTTAGCAAATTCCTCATAAAGAGATTCACTAATAGCACCAAAGATAATATCATCAACATAGATTTGGACAATTAAAGTGTCATGCTTGTGGTTTTTCACAAATAGTGTGATATCAACCTTCCTTTTCTCAAAGCCATTTTGTAAGAGAAACAAACTAAGCCTTTCATACCAAGCTCTTGGAGCTTGTTTTAAACCATATAAGGCTTTGTTTAGTTTAAAAACATGATTAGGAAAATAATGTGATTCAAAATTGGGAGGTTGTTCAACATACACTTCCTCCTCAATGATGCCATTTAAAAATGCACTCTTAACATCCATTTGGAAAAGTTTAAAATTCATATGACATGCAAATGCCAAGAGAATCCTAATGACCTCTAATCTTACTACGAGGGCAAAGGTTTCATCATAGTTTATGCCTTCCTCTTGGTTGTATCCTTTGGCAACCAATCTAGCCTTGTTTCTAGTGATGACACCTTGCTCATGTAACTTGTTCCTAAACACCCACTTACTACCTATAATTGGGTGATTTTTAGGCCTAGTTACAAGTTCCTATACTTTGTTTCTCTCAAATTGGTTGAGTTCTTCTTGCATAACAAGTACCTAACTTTCATCTTCAATGGCCTCATCTATTGATTTTGGCTCTAATTGAGAAACAAATGCAAGATTGTTATCTAAAGGATGAAGTTGAGATCTAGTACTTACACCCTTTGATGTATCACCAATGATAAAGTATTTGGGGTGATACTTAGAGAATCTCCAATCTTTGGGTAGATCTTGTCTTGGCTATTCTTCTTGTTGATGTTGTGGTTCTTCTTCCAACCTTGATGCTTCTTTATCATCTCTTCTTGTAGTATCTTCCAATTCCAGTTTTTCAAGATTATCTACAAGATCATCAATAAAACTACTTTTTCCAAGATCAAGTTTACTAGATTCATCAAAAATAACATTCATAGACTCTTCAACTACCATTGTACTTTTGTTAAAGACTCTATATGCCTTACTTGAGGTGAAATATCCTAAGAAGATTCTCTCATTGGTTTTGGAATCAAATTTCCCAAGATTATCCTTGGTGTTTAAAATATAGCACTTGCATCCAAATACTCTTAGGTAAGCAATTTTGGGTTTTCTACCATTCCAAAGCTCATAAGAAGTTTTATTGAGAATGAGTCTTTTGAAAACTCTATTTGCAATATAACATGAGGTATTAATGGCTTCAGCCCAAAAGTAATTTGGTAAAGAATACTCATTGAGCATTGTCCTAGCCATTTCTACCAAAGTTCCATTTTTTCTTTCTACAATACCATTTTGTTGTGGTGCTCTCCGATTTGAAAAACTATGAAAAACTCCATTCTCTAAATAGTAATTTTCAAATAATTCATTTTGAAATTCTTTTCCATAGTCACTTCTAATGGAGGAAATGAAGTAACCCTTTTCATTTTGAACCCTTTTTGCAAAACTTTTGAAAGCAACAAAAAAATCATTTTTATGAGCTAGAAATGATACCCAAGTAAACCTAGAGTAGTCATCCACAAGGACTAGTGCATAGTGCTGTCCACCTAAGCTAGCACTTCTGGTAGGTCCTATTAAGTCCATATGGATAAGTCGAAGAGGTCTAGATGTACTTACAACATTTTTGGCTTTATGAGAGGCATGATGTTGCTTCCCCATTTGGCATGGACCACGTGTCTTGTCTTTAGAGTAATTTAACTTTGGAAGTCCTTCCACTAAGTCTCATTTGGATAGACTTTGAAGAAGATGCATGCTTGCATGACCAAGCCTTCTATGCCACAACCAAGCTTCATTGCTCAAAGACATAAGACACTTAAAAGATTGGTTAGCCAAATTGTCTAAGTCAATTGAATAGGTATTGCCTTT
>CATIWR010056669.1:0-34517 GCA_949677035.1 Omphalea diandra | reverse complement strand
ACGGTCCATGTCATTTGTAGGCACCCATGAATACTTAGCACCAGAGATCATCCGCGGAGAAGGTCATGGCAGTGCAGTGGACTGGTGGACTTTTGGGATCTTCTTGTACGAGCTGTTGCATGGAACAACTCCATTTAAAGGCGCAGGAAATAGGGCAACACTTTTCAATGTTGTTGGGCAGCCATTACGATTCCCAGAGACACCACAAGTGAGCTTTGTCGCTCGAGATCTGATTAGAGGACTTCTGGTGAAGGAACCCCATAAACGCATTGCATATAAAAGGGGAGCCACAGAGATAAAACAACATCCATTTTTTGAAGGAGTGAATTGGGCTCTGGTCAGAAGTGCCATGCCTCCTCATATACCTGAACCAGTTGACTTCTCACAATATGCTAATAAAGAGCCACCCTCAGCTGCTAACAAAAAGATGACAGGCACTAGACTTGATCAAAACAATGGTAGTCCTCATGCTCATGATTCTTCCTACATAGAATTTGAATACTTTTAGAGAAAAAAAGACTCCTTTTTTGAATTTTGCATATTGGAGGGGTTATATTAAGTTCCCCTCCCCCCCCCCCAAACCAAAAAAAAAAAAGACCGCAATAAGACATCGTAATTGTGAGAGTAAATATGTATAAGACGATTTTTGTTGAGAAAATTTGATTTATTCTTTCTAGGTGAACAGAAATGAACACTGTATATCAAAGGAAAAGTTTATTTGAAATTTTGCATGCTATACTTATTTTTCTCTCAAAGTTTGTTTATATCACAAAAAAAAAAAAAAAAAACATGGCAGGCTCTTTTGATGTATGGTTGCCATTGTTAACTTGAATTTTTTTTTTTTATTAATATACACAAACACATACAGATTAGAGATAAAACACATTCTTTTACTAAATCATGACAACTTAAATTAGTTTGATGTAGAGAAAATTAGTTTGTGAACATTTTACACCTAGTCACCCAAAAATTCACAATTTTGTTGTAATGTTGCAGTTTTATTCACAAATTATAAAATGCCAATTGGATCTTGAACTAATTTGGAATTTTACACCCAATGATTAAAATTTGTCAAACTTTATTTTTTTTAAATCCATATTTTAAGATAATGTATTACATTATTAATTTTTTTTTTTTTGCTCCTATCTTTTTCTTTTCTCTCTTTGCTACCCTTCCATATGATCGTACAATATATATTTTTTTATTTTAATGTTGATCAGTTTTACTTAAAGGCTAAAATTGTAATTAAATTTATAAAACTCAGTTGGATTGCAGTTATAACTAAAATTACAAAACTAAAATGAATTTTAAAATTTTCAAGTCTTTAGACTAATAATTTTTATGAAGAAGATGAAATATAATCAAGATAGCATGATTTTGGAATTTTTTTGTTATCAAGAACATAATAAAATTTAAAATATGGTGCACAGAGAGTAATCAAATTAGTAAAAGAATGAGATAGAAGATCTTTGTGTTTCCACAAAAAATATAATCAATTAATATATATTATTAATTTTAGTCTCAGAGTTAGTTTTAAATTATTACTTGTTATTTGTCAAATAATTATATATAATATATTTACATGTCATTATTTTACATTACATTACAAAAAAACTATAATATACAAAATTCTAAATAGAAAATTATAAAAATTAATGGTCATATAAAATAACATTAGAAATAGAAAATTAAAAAAATATAAAAGGTAAAAATTTTAAACATGAAATCTGGATCATATAAAAAAAATATCTAAACAAAAATTTAGAAAGTCCTAAAAGCAAAAAATTATAAATAAGAAAAATTAATCGTTGAGCCATACAGTCCTTACAATTCAATAGACAATTTAGCTTTTATCAGGATATTTCAGAAAACATTCATAGTCTTCAAATGACCAACACTCGAAAATGTACTTAGATGTTGGAGTTCTTGCACAAAACTTAATAATGGGTCTACTATGACATTTCCTGCCCAAACCCTTGACGAGCCCTTTTATGCTACCCAATTGTATAGAAACTAAAGGTCTAAGGAGTGGGGTCTAACTTTCTCAACCGATATGAACCATGGCTTTAAACCAGTGTGAAATTTATTCAAAACATATAAGCCCAAGGTTATATCCATTTGTCAAGAACAACATACTTCTAAATGCCTCCTAGAAGAATTTGATAATGAAAAGGAGAGAACATTAACCCTAATTATTTTGAAGCAAAAACATTGCCCTTTTAATTGAGAATAAGGCAGTTCTTGGTAATATTCCAAACGAAGGAACTAATCTTAGAATGACATCTGTTATAGAAAAGTTTAACAAGGACCAACTAACAAATTCAAATAACTAATAAAGATTTGCATTCTTGAAACTTATTAAGGCCTCTAATCCACCATAAGTAGTAGAGAAAGTTATAACTTCTACTATCGACCTCTCACAAAGAGATATCATTGAAACCCTTGGAAATGAAGAAGATGTTAATGAAAGTGATAGTAACAGTGATGACCCTTAGAGATATAAAATTTCCAAGGTTGGTGCATGTGATATGCTTCCTTTAAACCAGTTTGAAGACATCCCCACTTCCTCATTCTTCCCCACTTTTCATTAATGATGCTATAAATTTTATTTTCTTTCCTTTTTTACTTTTTGCTTCTATTATTTCAAATTTATAGTTGTTAAATTCTAATCCTCCTTTTTTTTTTATAGTTTGTTATTGCACCAAGTAAAGCTTCAATTCGTGTTCCTGATAAGTTTGAGCGTCTTACAAATGCCGTAAAATAAGATTGTGACTTGCCATTAATGGAAACAAACACTACTTATTTAAAAGAAGAGACTTTCAAGTTGCCTAACATACTAGAAAGACCTTATGAACAATAAAAGACTTTGGAGCATATGATTTATCCTGCCTCATTCTAGATTTCTGCATTTTATAGTAATGATATTATGCTCAAGTATCGGCGCCAAGTGGCTAAGATGGTGTGGCAAGATTTGCAAAAGAGAATTGCTCACTCCTACAATAAAAGTTATTTTTCTGGCTAAGGAGATTAATAAGGCTTTAAATGAACTTTGGGAAGTCAAAAAGACTGACACAAACATTTCAAAGAAGCAGTTTGTGAGATACCTTGAAAAAGTGCAAACATTTATAGAATTGAAGTCTAATGTTTCTCTATTAAAGTCATCAAATACTTAATCCAAAGAGCTCAAAATACTTATCGAGAAACTTCATGAACTCTCAACTCTTAAGCTTAAATTTAATAATGATTATTCTTTTATAGAGACAGAGCTAACAAAGGTTAAAGAGGAGCATAAGCACTTGATTTTAAAGAAACAACAACTTTAGTCTTCCTTAGAGAATTTAATGATTTGTAGAATCTTGATTAGCAATCATAGATCTTGTTTTTTTTTTTTTTAGTTTTCATTTAGGCTTTTCATAGTGGTGTACATGGAACATTTTTTCTTAAGGTATTTTGATCTTATTCTATATGTAAACTTAAAGAAATATATTTGTTTTTTGGGGTTATTGAACTTGGCAAAGTACCAAGCTGCCTACGTACCTTTCTAAGAATGATCAAGTCTTTAAATAGTTCATTTTTTTAGTTATTCACAATTTTAGCTCATGCAGACTAGGAGCAGTGTCAGGTGTCTAAGCGTAGTAGCACTTTAAGAACTTGTCATTAATGGGTCTAACTCGCTCTCTTTCATCCATAATCATACATGCACCATTTGAACAAACTTCTTGAACAACATAAGGGTTATCCTAATTAAAAGTGAACTTGTTGTCCATGCATCTTGACATGATCATGGGTCTTTTAATTGTAAGAACTAGATCGCCCACTTGAAATGACCGAAGTTGCATTTTTTTATTAAGGGATTTAGACAACCAAGTTTGATAACACTGTAATCTTTGTTGTGTGTTAAGTCACTTCTCACTGAGAGCTTTCAACTCTTAAAGACGTAGACAAACATTATCTTTATTTGAAAGTCCTTCTTGAATAATAGTTCTTAAGGTTGGAATTTGTTACTCCAATAGAAGAATAACTTCTACACCATACACTAGTAAATATGAAGTGGTATGTGTTGGCATTCGGTATGTAGTACGACATGCCCATAATGCTTCACTTATTATTTCATGTTAATCCCTTTTTGAGGATGTTGCACAATGTTTTGTTAAAAACTTTTGCAACTCGATTAGTTAGGGCATTATACATAGATGAGAAGTATTGCTTAAAATCAAAGTGCTTTCATAACTTGTCCTTCACCTTGTTACAAAACTCTTTTCCATTATCAGTTACGATATAATGAGGCACACCATAAGTATTCAGATGAATTACACCATAGTTTCCTTCTTAATTTCTTTATATGGAGTAGCTTTAACCCATTTGGAAAAGTAATAAGTTACAATAAAGATGTAGCAGTACCTACTAAAACTTTTTGGTAAAAGCCTAACAACATCAAGTCCCAAGCCTGACTATGATGCAACTATCAAGTGGAATGGCTTAAGAGGTTGACAAATCAAGTATGCATGAAACTGACACTCTTAGCATTTTTTAGTATAGTCCATGCAATCTTTTACCATTATAGGCCATTGGTATCTCATCCTCTTCATTCGAAAATGATGTTTTGGCCCTGATTGATGAGCGCCACATATCCTTGAATGTGCTTCTTGTATCATCTTAGATGTTTCTCCTTCTTTAAGGCATCGTAACAAGATCTTATCAAAAGAACGATGGTAAAACACACCTTGGTAGAATATGAATTGAGGAGCTTGATGCCTTATTTCTATTTTATGAATTAAGCAATCTTTTATGTTCTAGGTAATGATGAGTCGTTGTCTCCAATCTTCCTCTTAAACTTCATGAACAGAGACAATACATACATTTTCTTCATCCTTTATTTCAAGCTACATAACATATTATCGACGTAATGACACTTTAATTTCTAAATCAGGTAGTGCTAGTCTTGATGCCAAATTTGCTAATGCATTAACTTGTTGATTCTCCTTTCGAGGTTCGTGCTCAATTATCACCTGATCTAATGATGCAATGAGATTTGTTGCATAACTAAAATATGGTAAAACCTTATTTACTTCATATAGTGAGAGGAGTTAATTGATGATTAATTTTGAATCACCAAATATCTTGAGAAATAGAATATCCATATCTACTGCCATTTCAAGGCTAAGGATCAAGGCTTGGTACACTACTACATTGTTTAAACATAGCCTAGTGAGGATGAATGCAAATGGTTATATGTCTCCTTTAAAAGTGGTGAATATAACTCTAACACCTACACCATCATCTAATGGAGACACCAAAGAGCATTGTCTAAGGCCGTGAAGTTTCAATGAAGAAAACTTCTTCGTCAGAAAGATCTTTAGAGAATTCCTAATCATCAAGAATTAGATGATCCACTAAGAAGTTGGTTTGAGCCTGCCCTTTTATTACTTTTTATGGCATATAATTTATTTCAAATTCTTGAACTAAAAGTGCCCACTAGCTAACCTGCCAGATAGGATTGGCCGTGACATAATATACTTGATTGGATTAGCTCGTGAAATCAAGCGAATTACATGACCTACAAGTAATGCCTCAATTTTTTAAGAGCAAACATCAAAGCCAAATACGTTTATTAAATGAGAGTGTGGTTCAACTCTGTTTCATTCATCATTCTATTAAAGTAATAGAAATCATATTCTTTCCCTTCATCATTTTTTTGAGCAAGTAAAACTCCCAAAGAATGTTCTTGGGCAACAATAAATAAAATGAGAAGTCATTTTTTAATTAGTTCCTTGAAGATAAGAGTACTTAACAAATACTCTTTAATGCTCTTAAAGGCATTACTGCATAACTCATCTCACATCTTTCTTTATCAAGCAGCTAAATAGTTGATACCTCTCTGCAAGATTAGAGATGAACCTTTTAATATAGGATAACCTCTTTTGCAAACTTTTGAGATCATGGATATTTCTTGGCTCGGGCATTTTAAAGATGGCATCAATTTATGATTAATCAATTTCAATGTCTCTATGCCACATAACGAAGCCTAAGAATTTCCCTTACGAGACTCCAAAAACACATTTTAAATGTGTCATTTTAAGTTTGAACTTTCGTAGACGTTCAAAGACTTACCGTAGATCTTAGAGATGACAACTGCTTTTTTAGACTTCATAACTAAGTCATCAACATAACATTTGACATTTTTGTAAAGCATATCATCAAAGATCTTTTCCATGGCCCTTTAATAAGTATCTCCTGCATTTTTCAATCAAAAGGCATAACTTTATTACAGTATATTCCTTTTTGTGTTCTAAATGTTGTGGCCTCTATATCTTCCAATGCTATCAAAATTTGATTATAGTCAGAGAATCCATCCAAAAATGATAACTTGACATAACTAGTGGTTGCATCAATCATAATTTGAATGATGGGAAGCAAAAAGTCATCCTTCTAATAAACATTATTAAGATTACAAAAACTAATGCATATCCTTATTTGCCCATTCTTCTTCCTAACTAGGACTGTGTTTAAAATCCAAATTGGATATTAGACCTTATGAATAAAACCAACTTTAATCAACTTATTAACCTCAACTTCAATTTGCAGAATCAATTCAAGTCGAAAACATCTTTGAGCTTGTTTAATAGGTCTTATCCCTTTCTTATTACCAAGTAATGAACTGCAACCTTTGGATATAACCCAGGCATCTCCTTATATAACCAGGTAAAGACATCATGATACTCAATTAGTAGCTCTATATAGGCCTTTTCTTCCTCGGCAGATAAACTTATGCTTAGAAATATAGGTCATGGATCTTCTTATGTCCCAAGATTGATATGTTTTAATTATCCACTATAGCCTTATTTCCTTTTCTAAAAATAGGCAGGGCCTCTTTAACATTTTCTTCCATTGATAGCTTATCTTAATCAACATCTTCTATAGTGAGATAATATGCTCCCACTATTTCAACATTTCCTTTTTATTCATCATCAATTGGATTGGTGACCACTAACGTTTGTTATTGAGCTATCAATGATTCCCCAACTTTTACCACTCATCTAGTCTTTCATTTCAATCTAGATGGAAATTTGTTGTATATGTATTTTGAATCAATTAAATCGACAAGGCACCTTTTCCTTTTTTTTCTTTGTCTTTTTTGCTTTTGAGACCTCAAGCCTTGCTTGTACAAGAATCTTCCTCATTGTAGATGTCTTTTCTTTTTGTGTCCTAATACAATAAAATACTGAAACCCGATTTTGAGGTGTTCCCAATCTATTAAAAATTGAGGGCTTTGAAGAGTTATGTTATTTTTTTTATCGCCATTTATAATAACATATCTAGAATTCTCTCCATGAACTCTTATACATAATGGAGTTAAGGATTCATAACTAAGACCAACATTAGAGGCTTGAGTAGTAGTACTTTTTTCTCTCATATCCTATTAGTAGTTGTCTTGATTTCTTCATCACTATCTTTTGTATCCCTTAAGAGCTTAAAAGCCTTATTTTTTTTCCATATCTGGCTTTGGCTAATGACCTAAGACCCTTATGAGGGCTTCACAAATCCTTTTAATGGGCATTTTGAAATCTTGAGAGCACTAGATTTATGATGGGGAAACGTCATGTCTTTTAAACCTTAAGTGATATTCTTCATTTTGACTTGAAAAGATGCTTGAACTTTTTTTCTTTTGGACATGGGAACATAGCAAAGCATTGAAGCTTTTTACATAGAATTACTTGAATCCTTAGGGAAAGATTTTTCTTCTCTTCTTTCTTAAATGATGAATGATGATCCTTTTTCAGTCCCTTATAGTCTTCTTTTTTATTAGACAATTCATTTTCTCCTTCAATTGGGTCAAGACTAAATTATACTCCTTCCATAATATGTGATGAGAAGTAAAACTTTGCATCAACAAAATATGATTATGTTATAGTAAAAGGGTTAGAATTTGCTACCATCTTTTCCACTTGTCCATCTTTGAGGTATTTAAAGCACTAATAGAGGTTAGATGGAATAATACCATGGTGATGAATCTAAGGGCATCCTGATAACATATTATAACTTATCTTTGCATCAATAACACGAAACATGCTACTTAACTCCATGTCATCAGTAAGCAAATCAAGTCAAACTTTACTTATGACCATTTGTCCACCTTGATTGAATCCTTGAATCATTAATCAAAAAGTTCATTCATACTCATGAAAAACTCTTTAATAGTTAACTCCTCATCCATCAAGATTTGATTAATCTTTCTCTCTCAAATGTTCGTTATGACAAAAAGTGGTCGGTTGTGAAATTTGGAACCAAGAAAAAGATTGTCATCTATAAAGCTTATCTTTTCAGCGTATGTACAAAGAGCTTGAGGGCTACCCATCTTCCAATTCATCATATGGTTCCTCATCTCCTTCAATTTGATGATAAGACTCTTTGATAAAACTTTTAGGCATGAAATCGGCCAAGTGATTGGCACCCTTAGCTTTTAATAGAGTAAATCATATTCAAAGATGAACCAACAGTTTTTTTACGCCTTTTTAATCTTTTTAATTTGGGGGCATTATAAATTTTTTTGACTTCGTCAATGTTATGGCTCATTTAGGATGAGGCTTTTCTTTATGAGCATGTTTCCTTTTACTCTTTTTTCAAGTGACAATAGTCCATCCTTCATCATCAAACTCATCCTCTTAGGCTTTTATGCTTAGGATGATGCTCCCAATTAAACCTTCAACATTCTCTCTAGGACCAACAATTTTGATTTTGATTGTGAATGTCATGGAAGCTGAGCGAGTACTAGACATTAAGGCAAAAGCCATATTAGAGCTAGCTTCCGTTTCTTAAAAGCAATTTCTCTTTTTTTAAAAAAGGTCCATAATCTTGTCGTTTAAAACAAAGCATTTTTCTACTAGATGACTGATCAATCAATGATATAGTTTGGGTCATTAGTACTGTTGGCCTCTATGGGATGCTTCATTTCAAGAAGTTCAATAAAACGTGCTTGAAATAAATCATCCAACATGATGGACACATTAGAATTAAGAAAAGGTTATTGCTTCTCCTGCCTTTCTGTTAAAGTCATTTTCTTTTGCTCTTTGCTTTGGATAGAAGCAGGTTGACCATCTGACTTCTTTCTAGATTTGGTATTTATTTTTAATGGAACTAAAGTAATAACCATCGATTCAGATTTAAACGTCGGCTTAGTGGCCTTTCATGCCTCTAATTTTTCTTTACCATTTTTAGGTTCTTGTACTGACATATTTTGATTGTCAGAGTCTAAGATACTAAGCTTCATGTTGTGAGTTTGAGTGGCTAGTTCTTTGAAAGACTAAGTTTTAATTCTTTTAAGGATATAATGAAGTCCTTGGTGTATGCCTTTCACACACATATCAACAGAAAGCTGATCTTTGCAGTTTAAGCTCAAATTCCTTCATCTTTGGGAGCGTTCATCCATACATAGGGCAATTTCTTTCATAGTTTTAAGTGGTAGGATATCAATAGTTGATCCTTCATCCACCAAGAATCAATTAACCTTGGTCTCTTGAATATACCCTATGATAAAAAGTAGTTGGTTATGAATTTGGAACCAAGTAAGCGATCATCATATATAAAACTAATCTTTTTAGCATTTGCATAAAAAGCGTGAGAGCAACATGTCGTGTCTCCCTATCCTCTAGTTTCTCATCTTCTTCAATTTGATGATATCAAACAATAAAATAAGGCTCTTATATAAATTTTTAGGTATAAAAATCATTTAAAGTGATTAGCACCCTTAGCTTTTAATAATGAAGGTCATCACTTGAAGATGACCTAATAGTTTTTATACGCCTTCTCAGTCTTTTCGATTTGGGAGGCGTTGCTATTTTTTTATTTTCTTAATACCATAGCTTATTCAGGATGAGGTTGCTTTTTAGGAGCGTGCTTCTTCTGACTCCTTTTTTGAGTGATAATAATTCATCCTTCATCATCAAAGTTATCCTCTTGGGCTTTTATGCTTGAGATAATGCAGCCAATTAAAACTTTATCATTCTTTTTTGGAGTAGAAGTTTCAATTTTGATTGGGTCAAAGGACTCAAGCTGATTATGGATATCACCGAAAGTGAACGAGGATTGGACATTAAGGCAGAAGCCATATTATAGCTACCCTCCCCATCATTAAAAGCAATCTCTCTTTTCCATTATAGGTCCATAATTTTTTCCTTTAAAATATATTTGTGACAATTTGGATCATCAATAAAGTTGGCCTTCTTAGAATGCTTCATTTTAGGAAGTTCAATAAAATGGGTTTGGAGTAAATCATCCAACATGATGAACACATCAAAATCAAGAATAGGTGTTCCTTCTCCTATCTTTCCTTCAATGTCATTTTTTTTCGCTCCTTACCTTGGGTAGAAGCGGATTGACCATTTAACTTCTTTCTAGATTTAGTATTTATTTTTAGCGAAACTGAAGTTACAACCATGGATTATTTTGTGTTAGATTTGGACACTAGCTTAGTGGCCTTTCTTACCTTTTGTTCTTCTTTACCATTTTTAAGGTATGATATTGGCATATTTTAATTGCTAGAACTTGTGATACTAAGCTCCATATCATAAGCATGAGTAGCTAATTCTTCAAAAGACTAGGGGTTAATTCCTTATAGAATATAGTGAAGTTCCCATGGCATGCCTTTAATACACATCAATTTTAGAAATTTCAAAAAGTTGATCTTTACAATTATGGCTCAAGTTCCTTTATTTTTAGAGATAGTCAATGACTGGTTCATCCTTGTATTGATGAGTAACAGTAAGTTCGCCTATGTTAACAATATGTTGAGTGCTATAAAAGTGACTTAGGGAACTCACACTCCAATTACTCCTAGTTATCAATAAAGCCTAATCTCAAATCTGTGTACCAATAAAAAACATTGTCTTTAAGTGATCGAACAAATTGATTGGGGAGAAAATCTCCATATGTTCCAACATTATTGTAGGTTTCAACAATGTAAGCAATATGTTGTGTAGAATTTTCCTTGCATCAAAATGCTAAAATTTTAGTGGCTAATAATTTTTAGGCATTTTCAACCCATTAATGCTTTTGGGTATATGGCTTGGAATAGGTGTAGGAAGGGTGAGTCATGCTTTTGACTTGATCTTTGCTAGCCCCCTTTATGAATTCTTTCAATTAAGCAACCAAAACAAAACCATCAGCAGTTAGCTAAATGGTCTTTGTAGTCTTTAGTGCAGTAGTAGTTTTAACAACCTCTTGAGGTTGTTGCAAGGTTTCAACAATAGGAATCTTCCCATTTCATGTTTGGATTTTGATTAAAAAAATTGTAATTTAAAGGTTTCAACAATAGGAGTCTTTCCATTTCATTTTTGGATTTTGATTTAAAAAAAATGTAATTTGGGCATCTTTTTCAACATTTGCAACAGTGAGACTTTCCATTATCTTTATTAAATTGGCAATTCATCACCTTCATGACACCACTTGATGGTGTATGAGGAGAGGTTGAAGTAGATATGCCACTGGCATAGGTAGATATCTCACCAAAGGCTAACCCTTTTCAGTAAGGAAGTGAGTAGAGATAAATCACTGTCAATTCCCCCAATGCTTGTGGAGGGACAAAGGCCTCTTTGTAGAAAAGGGACTGATTACACATAAATGTTAGCAATAGATTTAATTTTAAAACTAGCAGAAGAACTAGTATCAGTGTGGTCAGTAGTGAAAGCAATTTAAGCCTTCAATTGAGTAGTCTTGTGGATCGCAATATTCATTTTTGGAGAAACGAGATCGGATTGCATGTTGAGAGAGTTGGCTTGTGCTTTGAAGAAAAGAGATGAGAGGTAAAGATGGTCCCATTAATGATGGCAAAAATTTATAGATATAAATTTTGTGTCTGAAAATTTAAGAAAAGAAAAATAAGTACAAATTATCAAATTTAGTGAATTAAAAGAAAAATAATTACAAATTATCAAATTTAGTGAATTACAAACTCTAATAATTTTCTACAAAAAAATAAATTTTTTGATTTGACTCTTTGGACAAAAATCAGATTCAAGGGTCAGACAAACTTGATCTTGAATTAATGATGAAACTCTTTATTTGATTATGAAGAAGATGTCAAATGTGATTCTAGGGCCTTGTGACTTGATCTTGAATTGAAAATGGATTCTCACCTTATAAAACTTAAAGGTTTGGAGGCTTGAAAGATTTCAAGGCTTAAAAGTTTTAATTTGTAGAGTGAAGCCTTTCGTCAATGTGTCCATAGGTGTTGGAGCATCTCCATTTATAGAGGTCTTGAAAATTTTTTTCATTTTATCAATAAGACTTAAAAGATAAAGTAGATTTTATCTCAAATTCTTTTATCAAAAAACCTTTTTATTGTCCATTTGGCTTATGACGATTGGTTTTTGTTATATCATTTAGGCCACATGACTTATTTTGATTAACATATACATGGGTTCTAAATAATTTAATTGATTATAATTAATATTATTTCAATCTAATTAAATTAAAATAGACTAAATAATTTGATTAGTCAATAATAATTTAATCTAGATTAAATAATTTTAAATAGATCAAAATATATTTTTTATTCTTTTCCAAAACAAATATATCTTTTATTAGTCTAGAATTTTCATGTCAATAACATCGTCTCTCAAAATATATTGTAGCATATTATATGAATTTCAATCTATATTACACTATAATACTATATTTAGTGAAATATCATAATTGATAAAAATACGGAGTTATTGAACAATATATATGTACAAATAGAATTATAATTTTCAAGTTAAACAATATACAATTATAAGTAATATTGAAATTGATCTCATATTAGTATTTTAGATCATAATATTATAAAAAAATTATGAATATTATATAAATAAAAATATCTTTTATTATTAAAAAAACTTTAGCCAACGATATCTTATATTCTTTTAAGAAAAGGGTAGTTTTTAATTATCTAATATTTTGTTTTGGGATAAATTGCACCCATTGTTCTCGAAATTAGAGGGTAGTTTTACCGTTGTTCTTATACTTTGATTTGCAACGAAAAAATATATGAACTATTATTTAGCCTTAGCAGTTGATTCTGACATATTTTTCTGATTTTCACTTCACTATAAATCCTACATGGCTTTTTTTTAATGTTATTTTTAGTGTCCTAAGGTGACACATCAAATAAAATTATCAACCTCACATATCTGATTTAATTTTTTTAATTTTTTCTCTTCATATTCTTCTATATTTTCTCTCTTTATTCATAATTGCAATCAAAATTTCTAATTTTTTTAATTGTCTCTCTATTCATAATTATAATTATAGTCAAAATTTTTAGTTAAAATTTATTTGTAATTACAGTTTTAAGATACTAAAAATAACATTAAAAACAAATTATATAGGATTTCTAGCGAGATAAAGGTAAAAAAAAATATATCAGGGGCAACTATTGATATGAAATAATAGTTAATATAATTTTTTTATTACAAATCAAAATATATAAATAAGATTGCAACTACTCTTTAAGTTCAGGAACATGGTGCAATTTAGCCTTTTGTTTACAGAATATTTTTTTTACAAAAACTTTTGAAGGCAAGGCCCGTAACGGAAGCTAAAGATATATTAGGGTTTTTTATTCACTGTCATAGCCAGGGTCGTTTCATCTTTTTATTCTCTGTTGGGTACCGAATAGCTCATAGTAACAGCTAAAATGGAGAAGAAGAAGAAGAGAGGTAGACTCCAAAACCCTCAGCCTTTTATCCCAGGAGAAGAAGATAATGGCTTCATCGCCTCTTCGAAAAAACGATCCAAATTACCCAAACACCACCAGAAACAAGAGAAGGTTTGTTTCGTTTATATATGATAGACGATCAATTGTATTACTTACATAATAAATCATTGGATAATTTGTACTTGTAGATGATATCATCGGGGATAAGCTCGAAAATCTTGAAAGAGGCTCTGATACAGCAAAGAGAGATTCAAGAGGAGGCTGAGGACAACACAAATCCTGCTAACATTGCATTCGCTGCTGCGGCCCAGGAAGATGCAGAGAGGCATCAACAAGAACAAGAAGAGGATGAAGACAACGTCGATGATTTTAGTGGATTTTCTGATACTCAAGCCCAATTGGGTGATTATGATGTGAGTTCTGTTTCTTTATCTACAAACAAAATAGAATTGACCCTTCCCTCCTTTTTATACTTTTTTCTATTGTTTGCTTTATTAGGAAATTGATGAGGCTGAAGAGAAATTACTGGAGGCATTCTTGTCAAAGGACGCTGGTCCACAGTGTACACTTGCTGACATTATTGTTGAAAAAATTAAACAGCAGGAAGGTGCACTTGTTTCTTCAGGTTAATAATATTTTTACCTGTAATCTGTTATTAGTTTTTATATGCTGTGATATTTATATTTTTGTTATCATTTGCTCATGCCAAGTTGTTTATTTGATTGCAGAAACACAACCTTTGCCTAAATTGGATGAGTCTCTCATAGATTTGTACAATGGGTAAATTAGCTATCCTCTTTTCTCCTTTTTATATCAATTAGCGATACTTCTCTCATAGTGTCCATAATATCAAGCTTACTCATTTTCCTTTACATAGTGGTTGGAATAAATCTGTTTGGAATTCATTTGATTTGCAAGTGAATTTCATTAAAAAGAATTATTTGCAAAAGAATTTTGATAGAATTTAGGAAAATGGAAGACTGGGGATTTCTCATAAAAAGAGAACTTCGTTCTACTAGATAGTACTATATAGAATCAAGACAATAACTTCCTAGCATTTTTTGCCCAAATGATCATCCATGGAACAAGATAGAAAATGATCTTTCCAGCTTTTGAAGCCACTTTATCCATGGTCCTGTGGCTTTTTTCCTCCAATCGACTGAAGGGAGCCTCTGGCTTCTTCCATTTTTAGTTCTTCGATCTCTCCCTTCAGATCACCGCTTCAAAAAGCAAACATCCTCATCTTTGCTTCGGTGCGATCAAAGACCTCCTGAGCCATCCTTGAAGCCCCTTGGGCTGTGGAAAGAGCAATCTCAGCTCGCAAGAATTTGTCAACAGACTTGTCCGTTTGACCTAGGCATAACTAATTCCGTTAAATCTAAAATTTTAAATGAATTCTTGTACATACCAGCATTCAAGTGTGGATTTTTAACTGACTTTCAATTTCATAAAATATTTTATAAAATTCATTTATGCCAAACATACTCTTATTTGATTGGTGAATTCTATATTGTTAACATGTTAGTCTGTTCTGGATTTTTGTGAACTTAATGTACAGGGTTGGTGAATTTCTGAATGGATATACTGCTGGAGAAATGCCTAAAGCCTTTAAACATATCCCTTCAATGCAACTTTGGGAGGATATCTTGTATCTGACAAAACCAGAAAAATGGTCACCAAATGCTATGTATCAAGCAACATGAATTTTTGCCTCTAATTTGGGTGGAAAGAGGGCAGAGCGATTCTATAGGCTTGTATTGCTTCCTCGAATCAGAGATGATATTAAACAGAATAAGAGGCTACATTTTGCTCTATATCAAGCTTTGAAAAAGTCTCTTTACAAACCTGCTGCGTTCAACAAGGGAATATTGTTCCCATTGTGTAAGGTAATACCAACATGAAAGTCTTCTAAGGTAAAGCATTTTAGAGCTAGGTTCGTGGGTATTCTGCTAACATATGATGATTGATTCTGTGCTATCACAACTTCGCCATCTTCGTAATCAAGATGGGTGTTTTGGTGCAACATAATTTTGTTTCCTGTACAAATTTTCATTACCATGATTAAGCTTTGCCTACTTGCCTGTTTTCTCCTCTAATATTTACTAGGTGACTGAGTGTGTACTTCAAATCATACTGCAGTATTAAAAAAATTGAACCTACTCTTGTGCATATATCAAAAATAAGTGGCATGCCCTGTTAAACCTGAAATGTACTGAATAATGGTTATTTATTTTTAGAAAATTTTTGTTGGATTTTTTTTTTTCATTCATTTGCTTGCTGTTTTTGCTTTGTTGCCTGCTGCTTGAAATATTTTGTGTTGCTACACCTGTTGTTTTGACTTTGTTGCTTGTAATACTTGTTGCCTTGATTGTTTTGGGAAGTATATAGCTTTATAAAAGTATCATTTCCCACTTGCGATGATTGTAAAGCCTAGAATTTAGAAAACATCATTTGTATTTAGAGTCTGATATTACTCATGCACATCTTAAATATGTTTTTCTGGGTTTTTTTGCTACTAAACACACTCTCACTG
The DNA here is from genome assembly GCA_949677035.1 of Omphalea diandra. Classification (NCBI taxonomy): domain Eukaryota; kingdom Viridiplantae; phylum Streptophyta; class Magnoliopsida; order Malpighiales; family Euphorbiaceae; genus Omphalea; species Omphalea diandra. Next base: position 18,291 of record CATIWR010056669.1, on the reverse strand, counting down.
CAAAATCATAATGGTTAAAAAGCACATTTTGCAAAACAAACATCAATGCACGACAAGAAAAGGAAGGCAAACATCCTTTTCTTGAATTTCGATTTTGTTGGAGGTTGATTTAATGGTTGAGGTGAATTTGAAGTAAAATTACTGATGGATGTTGTAGATTGAAAGTCAAAGAGGGAGTTTGGTTGTTGAGAAAATGTGGAAAATTTTCTGGAGTATAAAAAATGGAAATAGATTTTTTTCCTTTGTTTTTTTTAATCAAAATGATTTAGCAGAGTGTATTGTATTAAGAAAATTAAAGAATTTAATGGATTTTAAACATCATGGGATATTCAATGGTGACTTTAAAGATTCTTTAAAAGTCAAAAACTATTCAATAAAAACTTTTAAAGACTTTAAAAAAGTCTATAAAAATCAAGGGAGATCGAACAAAAATTTTTAAAGATTTTTAAAAAGTCTTAAAAAATCTCGATGTATTCAATTACAACTTTTATGAAGTCTATAAAAGTTTACTAGTGACTTTTAAAATCAATAAACTTTTATAGACTTTGGATGATTTTTTAAGATAAAATATTTAAAAAATTCTTTTTACACTCTCTCAAGATTTCTTAAGATTTTTATAGATTTTGAAAATAAGTCTTCAAAAGTCATTCATAAATTTATAAACTCTTTAAAATCATTAAAAAATCTATAAACTCTATAAAAGTCATTCAATAAAAAAGTCTATAAAAATGTTAATTGAATATACCCCCTTAATTTAAAATCTAACAACATGAATTTCAAATTAATTTTTCTGATTGGTGGGACCCATGACATTCATGTGAAAAAAAAAATAAAAATAAAAAGCCACTGCAATGCATCATGTGTTTATTTGATGGCATTAAGGCTTTTGATACTTAAGTGTTAAATGGAGATATTCATATGGTACTAAAATATCTCAATGTAGATCGTAGCCCTGATTTCAAAAAGTGTGGAATCGCAATCTTTTTTTTTTTTTTGGTACTTTCTTCAGTGACTTGCTATGAACTATGTAATAAGCATGAAATCACAGCCCTGATTGGATTGTACTTTATGAACTATTGTTATTCACTTTGGTTATATTTTTTTACAACTCTGTAAGCATATTCCATATTTGATGTAATCTTTCCTGCCACATATCCTTGCAGAAAATTTTTTCATTTTTATTCTATCTTTATTGTTTTAACCAATTTACGATGTGTTCTATTAGTCTGCCAATGTCTCAAATATGAACCATAGATATGATTCTACACTAGATATTTTTGATGTTCGATGTGTTCTGATGTAAACTCTTTTTCCCTTACAGTCAGGGACATGCAATCTTAGGGAGGCTGTCATTGTTGGAAGTATTATTCAAAAGGTTTCGATACCTGTGCTTCATTCAAGGTAAGCTCAATTTTGGAAGGTGTACTCTTATATCTTCAAGCCTCAGTCTTAGCTAGCAGCTTGTTGGTAACAATGTGAAAACTCTGTACTAATTAGAGTTATGACTGGATAATTATATTATTGATTTAGGATGTCAAACATCCTATCTCTGCTCTATTATTGACTGTGAAGTATTAGATCTTCCTTCATGTTTCGTGTCAATTGGCAGAGTTTCTGCTTGTTTGAAACTGTGCAATATATGGTCTTCTTTTGGTTTTTGTGTCTGGCAGCTGGTTTTGAAATATTGTCATTTTGAACTAGTCAGGTTGGGTTGAGTTTCTAACTATTAGTAATCTGAATTATAATCAAACCACACAAAGAAGAAGCTGGGCTTTATGAAGTGGGGGGTTTGATCGTGATATGTTGATCAAAATTTTTTTTATTTATCAAGTCATTAAGGCAATGATGGTAAATGGTGGTAATTGTATTATTTAGTTAGGCCTATAATTGTATTATTTAGTTAGGCCTATCTTGCAGATTAAAATAAGAAATTTTCTTTAGTTGCAATTTTTGGAGGCTGGATCAAGGTTTTCAAATATTCATTTGCATTTTCAAGCTTTAGCACGTTGACATGATGCTTTTTTTGTCAGTGGACTTCCAATTTATGAAGTTTTATTTGATATCTAAAAAAATTGAATGAAATTGCAGTGTTGCACTTTTGAAGCTTGCAGAGATGGAATATTGTGGGACAACAAGGTAATTCTTGCCATGTCTATACTATAAAAAAAAAAAAAAACGAGGCCTAACTTGTAGTTGTTTGATGGTTCATCTGAATTATACTTCCACATTGTTTTGCTTCTATCTGGATTCAATGTTGTATCCCTTTGCATGTGAGTCCTGTGTAGAAAGTTCTGAATGCTGATGCGTTTCGTGGTGTATTAGAGCTAAATAGATGGCGATTTGCTCTGTGAACTGTAAATGAGCTTATGCCAATTGCTGTACAGTGAGTGTTTTCCATTGAAGTTGGAACTTCATTTAGTTAATAGCGACATTTTATATGCTGACTTTACTCCTTTATTTATTTATTTATTTTTTGTTTGCTGTAAATTGTGTTATATCGAAGCGTTTTCTGATTTGCAGCATTTATGGTAAGAAATTAAAGCTAGCCTTGTGGTATTGAATAATGATTATTCTCGATTAAAATTAGGTGTCTGCAAGGTGCTATGCTAAAATGGATGAAAATTATAAATAGAATTCTATTACCGCAAATGGGCTATTATTTTGGAAATAGATGCATCATAAACACTACTAAAGACAAATTGGCAAGAAGTAGTAGGTTATTTGTTTTACAACTAACTCAAAACTCTATAGTTCCAATAAATTTATTTTGGAGCAATGTAATGACTTGCATAGTAATTGATGTCTGCTAATAAAACAAGGAATATAATATATGCAATGCTAAATTTTGAAAATTGAAATAATTATTCTGTCATGATTTATGGATGATAAAAAGAAACAACTTCACGAGTAGAATTCCACATGGTAATGTCCTAGTCCATGCATGGTATCAGACATTAGTTTTCCCATGCAATATTGCTCAATAGGATGAATGGCTATATAGTGCAGTTCAAAAAAATAATTGCTAATAATATTTGTTTAAATTAAGGACCGAATAATTAATGTAAGAAGCTTAAAATTGCTCTGAAAAAAACTTATATAGGTGAATGGCAATCCAAGCTTTTATTTCCAGATGGAGTAGTGAGGAAAAGATCCAAAGTGATTTGAGGTTGTATGACATTGTGTTTCGGTAAATTCTTGCAGTTACTTTATCAAGCTTCTTTTGGAAAAGAAATATGCTCTGCCATATCGTGTAGTTGATGCAGTTGTTTCTCATTTTATGGGATTTCTCGAGGATTCACGAATAATGCCTGTAATATGGCACCAGTCACTTCTTGCATTTGTGCAAAGGTTGGTTGATTTTTTTTTTTTTTGGGTTTCTTTTCTTGCCCCCTGTCTTATCCACTCTATTTAGATACACGTGTTCATTCTTTCACGTGGAACCATGCATGCTCAACCAGAACTAAGGTTCACATCGATTAATGGTTTGATACCTGGAACACTCCGCCAACTGACAATTGCTTTGGCATTTAGGTTAATTTCTATTTATTAGTGTGTTTTGAAGGGTAATGGCTGTGGAGGCTTTTTTAGGATAATTCATTCAATCAATCTTGTCTTTATATGTTTCTTTCATTTTCTTTGTTTTTCAGAACTTTTCCAGTAAAATGGAGTTGTCTTATTCTTTTGGCAGCAGTCCTGTGGCTCTACAGGATTGATTTATAGATTTCTTAACAAAGTGGCTCTTGGATTTTAATGTTTTGAAGTTTTATGCTACTAGATCATTTGATTTCTGGGAAATACTTTCCCAATGGAATAACTTCTTCTGAAGTTCTAATATGTTGTTCAATTTGATCCTACAAGTTCTTTAAGAAAAATCATCACAATGCTAAAGACTCCATATTCTCCCCAATTTGAATCTTAATACATTTTACAAATGAAATTTTTGTCTAGGGTTTGATTGAGTTTACTTACAGAACAAATCTGCTTATTCTGCATCCCCATTCTTCCCTCCTTCACCTTTCCCCCTTGTTTCTTCCATTGGACTATTTAATATAACAAAGAGCTGTATTATCCTTGTAGGTAAAAAAATGAACTGCTGAAAGAAGATAAAGATAATCTTAGAAGACTAGTTGGAAAACAAAAACATAAATTAGTAAGATCATCCTCCCATTTTTTTTCTCCTTGATAGAAGAATGAACTGCAATGATCTGATTTTACTTTCTACAAATGAACTGCAATGATCTGATTTTATTTTCTACGATCTATGTATTTAACTCTTACCCTCTTTTGATTATAGGTAACTCCTGAAATTATCCGGGAGCTAGATAATAGCCGCAGTCGTGGTGAGAAGAATGATCCTATGTCAATAAATATCCTTTGCAAAATGATTGAAATTTTAGCATGTGTGTATATAATGTGTAATTGTGTTTCTTTGCTTGTGAGTGTAACATTTTTTTTTAATTTTTGAAGATATACTTTTTTATTTTATTTCATTTTTGGGTGCGCCTATTTTCTCAACTTATTGTAGTTATTATAAATGAATTTTTTTTTAATAAAAGAGTAAACTATTTTCTCAAGAACTATATTTGAGCCATCATCTGAAGCCTGCCTGTTCTTTGCCTTCAGAACACACCAAATGTAGAATTGCAGTCATAATTTGGTGTTGTTCAATGCATTGGATTAAGCTGGCTGCATATGTTTTTTGATCCACTGCACTTGTAATATTTGCGGAGGTTTCAACTTTCAATCACATATGCGCTAGGGGATAAACATGGATCCTGGATATACCAAATCAGACTGATCCAAAATGTAATAGTAATTCGGGACGGTACTGATTATTAATTTTTATCTGGTATGAATAACCGATCCGATCCGACCGTTATCCAGAACTGGTATATATATATATAAACTCTTTTTTTTAAATTCAAAATATCTGAATATCCGAATTGAACTGGACCGATCCATTAGTCCCGAATATCCGAATTAGATCGAACCGAAAATCAATTCAATTCGGGACGAATATTTTTTTTTATTTCGGTTTGGTACCGGTTCCTTTATTTTTTAAATAACTGATCTTTGGTCCGGTTCAGGATAATTTCTAACAACCGATCCAAAACTGGGACCGATTATCCCTAATATGCACCGCTTGTGCTCCTCGATTCGTACTATAAGGATGATTTATAATGCAGTAAGTTATGTTTCAATTAGTCCCATCTATTTCTCTCCTTTTTCTTCTGTTATTGGACAAGTTAAATGATTCCTTGACTTCCCATTATCCTCCCCTGTGTCTGTGATAAATAAAGTGATCGAGGAAGATAGGTTTGATATTCCTGATGTACCTATGGAGGAGGATTGAATGCTTACCCTTGGTATGTTAACTAATCACGCTGCATTGGGTATATTTTGATGTTAATTGATAAATATGTTGTTGATTGATCTTCTGCTAGCTTGTTTCAAGTGGCTCTATGAAGGCTGGATGCCATAGAAAGTGACTAAAATTATCAAAAGCTCAAATTAAGCTGAAGTCAGGGAGCTTTGGAAGCAATTTTGTATGTTTTTGGGGTGACAATTCGAGAGCAAGCAAATTCATTTAGTAACAGAAGGTTCTGAAGTCAATATTGAATTTTATTTGTTTGTTTTTTCAAGGAATTAATGTTATTATTCTTATTCTTATTGTTATTGTCATCGTCGTCATCATTGTTGTTATTATTATTATTATTATTCCTGCATGTGAATGTGTTTATATTTGGAGCACCATAGTATCATGGACTAGGCATATACAGCAACAATCAAATCAGAATTTTATGGTTAATCCTTCGCCTTTTCCTTACTGTATTTTTCCATGGGAGCTAATGATCGCTTGGAATCATCAAAAGTGATTAGGGTTAATTACTCTAAACCCAATGTGTTATGCCATAATTGTAACCGCATGTGTTGTCGTAATTAACTAAAGTTCCTTTTAGCAAAAATTTGTTTTGTGCTCTTTGAAACATGTGATTTAGTCATTCAATCTTTCAACTTTAAACTGTAATTTTAAATTTCCTTAATTATTTGTATGTATACTTTTTTTGTGACAGCCTCGGTAAAATGTCAATAGAAGCCTACTTAAATTTCATTTATTTGATGAGTTAAAAAAACATTTTAAAAAATCCATCAATCATTTAATAATTGCAAAAACATATCAATCATGATCTCATTATATTAAAAATTGTAAAAGCATTTTATTATTAATCATATAATATTTGTGGTTTGACAAGATTGTTTTTAAATAAATTGACAATAAAAACAAATAAATATATAAACCTTAAACATGCATTGATTAAAAGAATGTCAGAGGTCAGTAAAGTATCAAAGGGGTTAAAATCAAACCCCAAATGTACAATGAGAAATAATATCATGTAATCTTTCAATATTATTTTCAAACATGTATAGATATGATTTGTTGTTATATTTATTTGAAGATGACGTTGTGCAAACATCTTTCAACCAATCAAATACAAAAAAAGCATAATAGAGATAGATGCAAAGTGTTGAGGTTTGGTTTTAGAAGTAAAAAAAAAAAAAGAAAAAGGTATGTGTATTAATATACAATAATTAGATTGTTAAGGAGAACAAGCTTCTAATTTGATGATTTCCTTTTTTTCTTTTGAAAATAGGATTTTCAATTCTATTGAGAATTTTGCATTATAAAATAATAGAAAATAAACTATGCCTATAAATGCAATTTTCAATATAAAATTGATTTTTTTAATTATAAACGATAAAAAAATTGATATTTTTAAATTTTAATAATATTAAAGTAATTTGAGCTAAAAAAATAAATGTTATGTTATAATTAGAACTGACAGTTTTTAATCTGATTTATGTTTTAAGTATTTTACTATCAGGTATATAGATGAAATTTAGTCGAATTTTCATCTGTCAAAAGGGGTTCTTGCAATAAATGCAAATAGTTGAAGACTTTAAAATTAGAGTTGGAGCTGAAAGATTGGTTGCTAAAAATACAAAATATTCAAGAAATTCAAGGTAAAGTTTTCCTATCTTATACTAAACCTTTCTTTTCTTTAGGCATTTTAAATATGAAAATTTTATTGAAATATTTTTAACTGACCAAAATATTCCCCATTTATTACTTTGTTTTTCCTTATTTTTCAACCCCTTTATACGCACTCACCCACATATATCTACTCCATAATTGTATTTATTTACAAGTATTTTCTACCCTATTTTCCCCTTTGATCATTCTCTACCTTCATCGTCCTTGTCGCTCACCCACATATATCTACTCCATAATTGTATATATTTACAAGTATTTTCTACCCTATTTTCCCCTTTGATCATTCTCTACCTTCATCGTCCTTGTCGCTCACCCACTTCATTGGCCTACCTCTTAATGCCTAATGTATATGTTGTGATGATGGGCAACAAGCGATGGAAGCGGCGTATAAGGCAAAGGAAACAGGTACTGAACACTTTAAAATAGCCTTAAATGATGCAATGAGGTTGTGAGGGTTTTGGCCGAAGATTTGCATCTAACATTGGTGGCTTTTGTTTGAAACCATTCTCACGACATTACTTGGCACAATTGAAAGTACCATTATAGCTTTTAGAGACCTTTTCTTTTATTTTATTGGCAATTGCTTACGGGGTTAGGTATTTTTTTTTTTTTTTCATTTCAGATTTAGGAATAATGGAAAAATGTGGTAAAGGATCTTGGAAGTTTTAGTTTTTAGTTTTGATTTTTATTTTGTTTTGTTTATTTATTTATTTAGTTTTTTGAATTGGTTGTGGTTGTGTATATATGAATTGAATTGAATTGGATTGGAGTGGAGGAAAGAATTGATTTTTTCCCTCTCAAAGGTAAAACAAAGAGGCTGAAGGGATTGAATTTTTTGGATTTTGTGTTTGGGTTAATTCTTGATGGTTTATAAAATAATACTGATTTAATAACAAGAATGGTTCTTAATGCCATTTTTATTAGGTTCTTTCTTTATTGTTAATTTATGGTTTGAATATTATTTGGTCTATTATTAGATTATGAGGTGGTATTTGGTATAAAAAAGAGAGATTTAAGAGAGGAGGTGGTGAAGAGAGAGAGAAGCAAATATAAAAAAGAAAAAAAAAAAAAAGAAATGATATAAGAATAAGGACTTTTTTATTGGGAGGGACCAAATTATAAGTTAGCCATGTTGGCTGGATACACCTAATATCATTAGGGTTTGGAGACTCCTTTATATACTAAAGTTAGTTATAGGATCGACTATGAAAAGAAAGGCACAACTAATGCAAGAGATCAAAGTGCGTGCTTGAATGTAACTAGCTTAACACTAGCCATCCCTTCCCTCTCCCATTCAACCTAAGTAAGCCATTGAGATTTTCATCCTTTAGTTTTTGTTGATACAGTTGGATGTCATACATATCTTAGTATGAGTGTCTATGGTTTGCAACATTCTTGTCAAAAGATAGAAACTAAAAGATTAGAGAAGTCAATTGATTATTTAATTGATTTAATATTAATCCACAATTTTGGAAATTTAAGATTTTAATTTCATTTACTGCATATGCTTTGTATGGACTTAGCTGAATTAGGAATTCCCAACAAAAGCCTTTTACTGAAGGAAGGAAGCCCATGGAGTCATAAGGAAGGCCAAATGGATAGTGCACTAGAGATGAGTCTTAGAAAGTGCTAGAAAGTAGAGGAGGAATAATCACATAATTATCGACAAGTATAACGAATAACATGACAAAAAATACAGGTCAGCTACTTAGTCCACTATGCCATAAAGGAAGTAGGCCTGGACTTGATAAGCGTCAGTTAGAATAATGTTATGGAAAAGACTATCTTGGGTCAACAGTGGGAGCCCCTGATAAACCTAACTTCTCTTATAACCAAATCTTAAAAAATAGAGAAAAAGGAATGAGAAGAAAAATAAGCTCGTTAAGTTGAAAATCTAAAAAGGCGACCTAAGTAATATTAAGCAACCAATTAGATTGAAAACTCATAAGGGCAATCTAGGCAAAAATTAAGGTAATAAAAACAAAAGAAGATAAGGAAAACAAGGACAAAAAGTATAAAAATAAGAAAACGAAAAATAAATATAATTGGTTGTAAAAGGAGATGATTAAACAAACCAATCATAGGTTCCTTACTTGAAATAATAAAAGGCTTCCTATAAAGGTGCGACTAACATCAAGCATAATTCTATCCAAGCCCATTAGAGTATCCCTAAAAATCATGGGGTTTCATCTAACTTGATCTCCTCTAAAAGTTTGAGGTTTTGGAAACCTACCTCACTATCTTTTTTCCTAAGTTAGAACTCACCCATAAAAAATGCTACTAAGATCCAGGATCAAGCCATTCTAGTTATATTCCTTTAGTAGATGAGACTAGTAAAGGAATGATTCACACCTTTTCTTCTTAAAAGGTGTATAAAGGCACTTCTTCATGGGTCGAAGAAAATATCTTATGGATTTACAGTATTCTAAGCATGGTAAGGCAATTTTTTTAATACCCAAGCTTGGGTACTTAAGAATGACACTAAACTCCTCATTCAATGGGTATAGCTCTTCTTCCTCAAAATTGAAGGAGTAGTTAGAAGGATCCCAAAACCCATATGCCACATGAAGAAAATTTTGATTAACCTTAATAAAGAGCCCAAAGACCTAACTAAGCTAATGAAGTCTAATTTAAGGATCAAAGTGTTTTGAGGAACTCTCTAGACATATTTAGGTAGTTTGGTATGAGTTTTAGATGCATGAAAATCATGATTGAAGATAAAAGGGTGTCTTTTTATACTATATGAAAGCTAGTCACATGAATAGTAAGTTTGTTAGCCAGACTGGGCAAGTTGTGTATACATATGACTAAGATGGTTGTATAGATAACTTAATGGTCTATATAGCAAATAGGGTAGTAGGCTTTACAATAACCATGGGCTCACTCACTTGGGGAAATAGGTTATGTATTGGTAATGGAATAAGGATGATAGTAAGTGAGGAAGGGAGTTCAAGTTTATAGTCTCATGTAATAAAACACATTCATCTTAAATATCAAGATTAACACAATCTTCCACTCATCAAAGGATGGAAATACCAATATCAATTAATTAAATGAATCAATAAATGAATAGTGTCAAAGTGGGAATAAAGGGCAATCTAGGGCTCAATGTACCATAATCAACAAAATAACAAAATAGATCAAATAGTACTCAAAGTATCCTAACAATCAGAAAAAAATCAAAATAAGAAAGGAAGCAAAGGTTGAGGCTATCTAATCTTCTTCATCCTCCTCATCATCCTTATTAGTCAGCTTCTTACTTTGATCCTTTATCAAAACCTTTAAGTCATCTAAGCAAACTTTAAACTCGTGTTTGCTCCACTTTATCAAGTTGTAATTATCAATCCTTCCTAGTCAACTCCTCTTTGAAAGCAATAAATGAGAAAAAGCCTAGGCGATTAAGATACTAAACATGCAACAGACACAATACAACATGCATACATGGTAATCCATTACTTGTAGCTCCCTTGTATGTAGTGTGTATATCTTCTTCAATGCCACTATCAGGTCAATAATGTGCTTTACCTAAATTCGAGGAATTTGTATAAGGACATGAACTATTAAACAAAAAGAGGCAAGAAGATAAAGATAATATATATAAAAAAAAAAGAAGAGGAGAAACTCATAAAGATGTTGGTCTTAAGCTCAAAGGTGAAAGAGGACTAGGTCAGCTCTAAAGTCAATAATGCACTCTTTGTGCTAGCCTGACAAGACTTAACCATGTTGTCTAGGAGGCAGACCAACTTACCCATAATGATGGGCTTTAAACTCTTGGAGATTGTGGCCAAATAAGAAACAAGGATGGCGAGTACACATAAAAGCATCTCAGCCACCCACTTAGAGGCTTTAATAGCACGAGTAATGAGAAGATCTTTGCCATCAAATGCCTTGTCCTTGAGGTTGATAAGAAGCTTCATACCTAAAAACACATAAGTAGGAGGATCATGAGGCATGGGTCACTATCACAACTTAGTTTTTGAGCTGCACTCACATTAGAGAACTAAAGGCCTCAAGAACTCATAACAAACTTAATTGCCAAATCCTAAATATTTCATAAAAACGCTTCTTTACACTATATACACACACACACATACTTTGTGTGTGTGTGTTTTTATAAAGCAAAGTCACAAATCAAAGTGTAACAAATATGGGAAAATAGTACATATATGGTTCATCAATGTTAAAAAAAAAGATAGATTTTTTTTAAAGGTATACGTTGTTATAGGTTTTTTCATTATTAAACAATACATGTAAATTTTAAAGTCAGTAGTTGTTGTTGATGATTATTCCAAGATATATGCTTTTGTTTTTAAAAAATTAAAAGTTATGCTTTAGTAGACCTAAAAAAAAAAGTTATTTTTGTACTTGTTTAAAATGAAAAGTGATGTATGTTACTGAAAAGAGGGAAAGTATGAATAATTTGTTAATTATTTGAATACAGATGTTGTTGGCTGAGGAATACACTTTATGTTTCAATTATGAGGAGGAATTGAAGTGGAAGTTAATTTTGAATCCTTAAAGGTGTACTAGGCTGGATTTACTTGGTGACTATTTTAGGTTATTTCCCCAAATTATGTCTGATTCTATAATTATTGATCGTGGGAATGGTCTTTGGATTATTAGAGGTGAAGATGTTATGACTATGTTTCAGTTCTATAAGGATAACCCTAACATACCCATTTATATTAGGGAAGACATAGTGTCACTAGAGTCACTTGATGTTAGAGTTAGTTGTAGTGGGATTACTGAAGGTAATATGGGTTTTGGTTATGTGAATATAGGTAATGTGTAAAATGTGGGTTCTAGTATGGTTAATGATACTCCAAAATAGGTTGGGGATGAGGGTAATATGGGGTCTGATGGGTTGGATAAGGGTTAGGAACAGGATGAGGGTGATGTTAATGTTGGTTTTTAGAGGGGTAAATAAGGTTGAGTTCCTTATAGGTCAAAATGAGGCTTGGAACATAAATAAGCCTAATGACACAACTGAGCCCAATGAACCAGAATTTGAGTTTGAGCCCAATTACATAGCTGAGCATGATGAACCAAAATTTAACATTTCGCCCAATGACCTAAATGAGTTTAATGACCTAAAAGTAAACTTTTAGCCCAATGAACCAGAAGTGGAAGATAAGCTTAATGACCCTAGACCACCTGAGCCTAATGTACAATTTGAGGCCAATGACCTTAACCTAACTAAGCCCAATTACCCTAGCCCAATTGAGGGCAATGACCCTAGCCTAAATGAGCCCAATGAACTATTTAAGCCCAATGTCACTAGCCTAAATTAGTATGATGAACAATTTCAGCCCAATATTATCCAAAAGAGTAGGTCTTGTAGTAGGAGGAGGCCTATTAGGACTGCAAATACTAGTACTAGAGTTTCTAGTAGTAGGGTTAATGGTAGGTTTGAGATGGTAGGAGGCATGAAAGGAGAGGTAGCAGTGTTAGGGAAGGTAGATGACTTAGGAGAGTAGTAGGGTAGTTAATGATATTGAAGTAGCTTAGAGTGGGTTTAGCGATGATGACTTTGTCTTATCTGATAGTGATGATGAGAAATGGATGCGACAAGGTGGAGAAGTGAGTGAGACAGATAGTGAGAGTGAAAAGGATAGTGATGATACTTTAGATGAAACAAATGATCCTCATGGACTTATGAATGATGATGATGGTGTAAGTGATATCAATTTTGATGATGCAGAGAGGGATATGATGGAAAGTAAATCTAATGAGGATAAGGCAATAGATGTTCAAGTTAGTGGGAAAAAAACAAGGAAGAAGAAAAAGAGTTTAGACTATGATGCTATTTATACTAATGAATGGACGTGGGATGGGGTAAGGTAATTGTTTTCAAAGTTAGGAATGTATTTAGGGATGTAAATGTGTATAAAAAGGCTTTAGTTAATTATGTTATGAAGATGAGGTAGGTGTTGAAAAAAAATGACAATGACAAAGTGACATGCAAGTGTGTTACACTAGGTTGTACTTTTAGAATCCATGACTTAGTGTTAGATGACAACACAACCTTCATGATTAAGACCATGAATGGGGAGCATACATGTGTTAGGCCATCTAACAACAAAAATCCACATGCTAACACCTCTTAGGTCACTTTTAAACTATTGGATGAATTAAAAATTGATCTAAATATGAGCTATGATATGATGACATTCAATTTCAGAAATAAATGGGGAATAAAGGTTCCTATGTGGTAGATGTATAGGGCTAAAGCTAAGGCAAAGATGTAAAATGAAGGAACACATAGCTAGAGTTTTAGGCACCTAAGGAAATATATGAAAAATGTCCTACACTTCAATCCTGGCAGTGTGGTTAAATTTGAACTAATTGAGAGGAACTCTGAAGATGATCATATAAGATTTTCTAGGATATTTATATGTTATAAGGGGATGATCGATGGGTTTATAAATGGATGCAAACCATTCATTAACATGGATGGCTATCAGTTGAAGGGGCTATATGGTAGGTGTTTGTTGAGTGCAGTATCACTGGATGGGAATAGAGGGGTTTTCCCTCTTACTGTTGCAGTTATGACCTGCTTAAGGATGCCCTTGGAGATTATAATTGAAAAAGGTTGATAGTCATGTCAGATAGACAAAAGGTATATGTTTAAAATGTTAAAACATTTTTTTTATTTTTTACTTATGTTGTATATTTTACAATAATGTTTGATATCATACATAAATGCATGGATTACTTGATGTTATGGGTACCATTTTGCCACCATAGATTTTATGCTAGACACATGTTTATGAACATGCAAAAAAAATTTAGAGGGTTATCATTGAAAAAACAATATTGAGGGTTGTGAGGGCATCAAATGAACCTGAATTTTGGAAAGGAATGAGAGAAATTAAGAGACTTAATCATGAGAAGCCTTGGAAATAACCCATAGAGATTCCTAGAGAACACTGGAACAAACATGCGTATAAGGCAGTAGCTAAGAGTGAACATGCCACAATAACATGATAGAATCCTTTAATAATTGGGTGGACAAAATTACAGGGTTTCCTATAGTCCCTCTATTAGATGTTGTGACACAAAAGTGCATGGTGAGGTTGCAGAAAAGGTATGTCGAAAGGTCTTCTTGGAAGGGTAGAGTGACCCCAAATATAAGGAAAAACTTAATGCTCTCCTAAAAAAGTGTAGGATGTGTACTCTTTTTCTTAGTAGAAATGAAGAATTTGAAGTTAATGATGGGAAGGTGAAATTTGTTCTAAGGTTGAGGGAGAAGACATGTAACTGTAATTGGTGCAATATAAGTGGGTTGCCTTGTAAGCGAGCAACAAGATGTATTACCCACAAGAGAGAATATTGAAGAGTATTGTGATGATTTTTTCACAGTTGAAACTTATCTGAAGGCATACAATGGTGTTATACATCCAATGCCTGAAGTGGACTTTGAACCTAATGATGAAAGCTAGGTCATTTCACCACCACATATCAAGAAAAAATTAGGAAGGGTAAAGAGAAATAAAATAAGGCCAAATGGAGAGAGACCGACAAAGGGGAGTAAGACAAAAACCAGTACTGTTACTTGTAAGAAATATGGGAAGAAAGGACAAAAAGAGGACTTATGTTAATACTAGTAATCAGTTACCTTAATTATTACACTGCATTTAGTTCATGATTATTAAAGAATAAGTTACAATTTTGATTATTTAATGCAGAGTACTAGTCAACATGGAGGTAGGAGAAGACAAAGAAAGCCTGCAACCTCAAGTCATCAATCTCAAGGAGGGGCTAGTAGCAACCAACATAGGACATCATGAAGCTAGTTTGGAATGAAGACTTTCTACTTTTTTTATAGTTTTTTATTGGTCATAGAACTTTTTTTTTTTGCAATGTAATTGAAGAAATGTTAATTTTGACGTTCATCATTTATTCTAATAACACTTGCATATTTTTAGGTCGATGTACTTCTGTATTATAGTGCATAACAAACATTAGCGTTATATTGTTTATGAATATAAACTAATGGACTATTGAGCCCTTACTTTGTTGCCCTAAATATTAATCATTTCTACCATAAAAGTTACCATTTATTGCATTTCTAAACTAAATAACAAAAAAATGTCATTGAACCATTTCATTAAAACACAGAACTATCATTGTCTTCCATTAAATGGCAAAATTCATTACAGTAGGTGTTAATATTCATTATAACCAAAATCGACCATAACTTAGACATTTCTACCTACCTCCCCATCTTGTTCCTATTACATTAAATTTCATAACCTTACCCCATATTAAGCCTAAATCTTCAGTAACAACACTAGTAGAATAAAAAAAAAACACCAATATAAACATCAATGCAACTATCATAGAAGTCCTTAAGTAGCTCACTCCATACTCCACGTATGCATCTTTAACAACATTCTCAAATTATCTTCCTTAAATGCACAACTTCATATTTCATAACTTCCAAATCAATCGTAGAATATGTTCGTCTCTTCCTAACTGGTGGGTTATTTACACTTTTTTGTCTCTACATAACTGAATGTCTCAATTGTCGGGCACCATCCTAGCCACCGTCCACAAACCCCATCAACATAAAAGTAGTAAAGCTTGTTTGGATTCTCTGCTGACTTAGAAATTTTAGGGCACACCTCTTTCCACATGCACACAACCTATTACAGTACCTTCCTTCCCTTCCATCTCTAACAGTATTTGTGCTTCCTCTACAAATTGTGCCTTCACTATTCTAGCTCACACGACTCCCTGCTCCAACAAATTCCAATTCTTTAGCATTGCAGCTCCAATTTTATCACTTTTGAAGCCCTAATTAATATCCTTGGTTTCCCTCCATTAATAAGCCTTAATGTCTTAAAAATGTATTTTGATCATTTAAAAATCTCAACTTATTTTGACCAGATTACCTTTGATTAATGGTATATGCTTCATTTTAATGGCAAAAAAACTAAATAGTGTAATGGGATAAACGTCAAGGGGATTGAGTGTAATTTTGAAACGTGAGGGATAACTGAATTAAATATGCCAAACGTTAGAGGTTTATATATATATATATATAACTATTAAACTCTCCCATTAAAACAATCCTAGATGTAGGGGTCAACTTAAGGTCACTCTAGTTATAATATTTTTTAATTATTGTAAGTGTTTAACATTTATCTTACATGGGCCACAAATCATAGTATGCCTTGACAACATTTTCCATTTATGATGCATCATACTCATTTTACATTATATTAACTTTAGACATATATATCACATTATTCATAACTTACACTAAAAAAAAAAAAAGAGAAAGTTTTAGTGACCTCAAAAAGTGGTCTACTAAAGGGTTTAGCGACCACTTTAGAAACCACATCCTGTGGTCACTAAAACATTCGTCGCTAACTCTATATCGACCATATTTTTCATGTGGTCTCTAAAATAGAAACCATTTTATCGACAACATAATATAATTTCTATTTAGCAGCCATATTATATGGTAGCTAAATCTTCTCCATTTGGTAATTAATCACTAAACAAAAGAGATCATAAGTGACTATTTAGAGACCAAATAAAGACCACATGTGGTAGTTGGTATTTAAAGACCACATAATGTGGTTGCTAAATTATCTCCCTATGGTTGTTAAATTGAAACCATATAAGACTAGAGGAACACCTTTAGAGACCACATCAAGGGCACAAAGTGAGGTCGCTATTTAAGACCATACTTTGTGGTCTCTATTTGATCTCTAATAGATATCAAAGAATGTGGTCTCTATTTTGGGTTTCAATTTAGAGACTATAATTCGTGGTCTCTATTTACGGTCACTATTTAGAGACCACATATTATGGTCTCTATTTAGCTACCAAATTCATATGGTAGTTAATAACTAAATAATTTTTTTATTATTATTATTATATGCATTCAAAATGAATTAAAAAAACACTAAAACATAACTATAATTAGATAAAATATATGATAAAGTTCAATACTAATATTAAATAATCATAGTTTTGAAAATAAAAAATATTCAAAGGCCAATATTCTAATAAAGTTGAGTTGTATTACATAGTCATAGTTTTCATACAAGAAATACTAAGAGGCTTGGGACTTACGATGCAACAGATGGATCCTGTTCAGAGTCATCACTGGGAGGTGGATCAGATGGGCTTAAGACATGCTGACGTGTGCTCACAACCATCTCCTACACCAACTGACACACTCGATCCTTGATAGTAGACTACAGTGACTGAAACTAGAGATCTTTCTCATGTAATTATTGCACCAAATGGTAGATAGCCTCTTTAAGATCTTTAAGGCGTTGTTGATGGACTGCATTGGTCAGAGGTGGAGATAGTAATAACTATCTTATTCTTCCCCGTCTCGTACAAGTATCAGCTATTTGAGGAAGCGCTAGTTGGTTATAGGAAGTGTTATTCCTCATTTGCCTGGAAAAGCTGAATTAGGTTTCCATTTTCATCATAGGATGCCTCAAACATGAGAATGTTAAAACATGCCTACAATAAATTTATATTATCAAAATGCATTGTTTATTGATAATTCTAAAAATATATTAAGTATTTACCTTTAATTGTCTAACACACGGATTGACATAGTCCCTCGATCCATCTGTGGTTGTCCTCATATGTGTTTTATTAAACACTTGTACCTTACCTAGGGGTACACCTTCCTCTAGCTCCTAAAACAATTATAAATATAAATATCATGACGATTAAAATTATAGTGAAACTATAGTTTAATTTCCTTACCATTCTTCTTACATGTCTGTTTATAAAGATGGAGCTACGCATGTGTCATGTTGGACCACAATTGAGGCCTCCTATTTCACTTTGGCAATTTCTTGATTAATGCTCTGACATAGCTTAAAGTGCATCTTTAGCCCACTTCTGTTACCATCTATTCCATAATGCCTCACGTACAAATCCTAGTCGACTTTTGAGCCTCTATTTGTATAACATCTTTGCATATTTCCTTACAGCCAACTGCAACCAGATAAGCTTGACTAACTTGTGAATAGCATTGTCCCACACAAAATATCTTTCTAAAAAAATGCATAAACAAAGTTAGTAAAGAAATAAATAAAAAATTCAGTAGAATATCCCTTAAATTGGACACTATTGAAACCTCAAAATTGGGGATATATTCCTATAAATAACAAATCCCTGAAAAATAAATTTCATAACTCAATCATACACTTGAAAATATATATATATATATATATATATATATATATATATATATA
>CATIWR010056667.1:0-47777 GCA_949677035.1 Omphalea diandra | reverse complement strand
TATGTGTGTGTGTGTGTGTATAACTTAATTTCTAACATATACTTAGAATATAATATTCTAAGTTTTCTATTTAAGAAATATATAATACTACGTATATTAGAATTTTTAAATAAATATTTTTTCCTAAAAATATATATTTTTATAAAATAAATCAAAATTAATAGAAATTTCAGAATAAAAAACCCAAAACCAGTCCAAACTTCATAATTAATAGAAATTAACAAAAACTATAAAACATAACTCAAATTTACAAAATCACAGAATTTCTAAATAAATATTTCTTCCTAAAAAATATGTAACTATTTTTACAAAATAAATAGAAATATCTGAGCAAAAACTCCAAACAATCCAAACATTATCATGAATTGAAATTAATAAAACCAAAAAACATAACCAAAATTTACAAAATTACTGAATTTCTAAACAAATATTTTTCTCTAAAAAATAAATAACTTTTTTACAAAATGAACATAAATTAACATATATCCCAGAACAAAAAAACAAAAAACTGTCCAAACTTCTTTATTAATAGAAATTAAAAAACAAAAATATAACAAAAAAACCCAAATATCCCTAACATTTTCTTTTTTTGTTCCCATAAAAATATTAACAAAACCAAATTCATTAACAAATACAAACATTAACCCTAACCCAAATTATTGTAAAAAAAAATGAAACTCAAATCAACATAAATTACATAATTTAATTCAATTTATACCAAAACAACAATTAAAATCTCATACAAGAATAAAAAAACAAAATTGCTCAAAAAATTCTTAATCATTCACTGTTAATAAAAAAACCCTAGAAATAGAACAAAGACAAATTGCAACATAAAAAACCTAATTTCATGCAATTTCACGCTAACCAAACAAAAATTCAACAAAAATAAACACTTATTTGAGAAGGGAACTAGCAAAAGGCAGTCACAACAGTGAAATTATAAATCGCAACCCACCAAGAGAATGAACTCCAGGCAAAACGTGAAGGACAATGAGGAAAAACAGAAGGGAATGATGATTCGGTTAATGTGGAAGACAGAAAGAGCTAAATAGAGTGAATTAGAGAGAGAGATGAGAAGAGAGGGAGAATATTGCCAGGGGAAGAAGAAATCAACTATTTAACATCCTAACTTAGCAATGGATTTTTTCGTCGCTCTCCCTATTGTAGCCTTGGACGACGAATAAATCCGTCCCTAATCGGCATATTAAACGGATCCCTCTGACTTGTTTCCGTCGCTAACCCGCCAATGATAAAATACTGACGAATTAATATCCGTCACTAATTTATTCTTTTGTTATTCCCTCACCAAACTTTACGCCACAAACCCATTAGCAACAATTTTATCTCTGACGCCCATTTTTCATTATTATCTATCGCAAAACCATCGCAAATTATGGTCTGTTGCAAAATCGTCACCTTTTCATGGATAAATTGTGATGGAATTTGATCCGTCAGCTATTTTCCCTTGCTATTTCGATGCTTTCTTGTAGTGTAGAATCATACTAAGCCTAGAAATGACATATATATATATAGACACACACACAATGGCTGCTATCTGTAGACGCCTGTGACAGTCACTAAGCAATAACAATGCTTCATCTATAAACAAAACAAGCTTTTATAATATGAATAATTACGATAAAAAGACGTGACAATATTTAACTAATGCAAGCACAGGCAAGATGAAGCCCATGGTATTTTAGTTTAAGGTGGTGTCGCGGTTTCACTGCGCTGCACTGCAGTGTCGACGGACAGGATGACCGCAACAGATTCACGGAGTAGCTTGGATACACGTGTAAGGCTAATAATGGGACAACTTGTTCATTGTCCAATTGGATAGGACGAATCAAGGTGCCAATATCATACGTCGTGCTTCGTTCTATCGGTGTTCTTCCCACGTCCTATGCAAAAATACACGTTTATTAGACAGTTACTCTAACAAAAAAACAAAAAAGAATTTATGTAAAAGATATCTCAAATAGCGTAACGAGATTATCTCTCTCTTGCTTAAACTTTTTTGCAATTCTAGCTTATCTTTTGACGTCATATATAAAAAAAATTTAGTGAATTTATTAAATTTAGAGTAAAGAACACCTAGACTTAGCCTAATGGTTTGGTATTTGCCCTTGAGACCTTTAGTTCTTGAGCTTGAATCCCCCATTTCTATCATTGTAATTGTTGATAAAAAAAAAAAAAAAAGTTGAGTAAAGAAATATGCTTAAACTGATTTACGGAAAAAATATATTAAGTGATGTCTAAAAACTCCTTATTATATATGAAAAATATTTTTGATATTTATTAATTTTTCTTGCTTATTAATTTATTGTGTATGAAAAAAAGAGTAAATTAATTTGGCTCATATGATCTAAAAGTGAAATGGACAGACAAGTTGGTAGGTTGAAGCCACAATCATTCAAGACAAAAATTCGGAGAGAATTTCTCAAACTTTGACTCTGTCAATCAAGACATGTTTGTATTTCCTTTTGGCTCTCAATGTGAAGGCCGGATATATTAGACTTTTTTTTTTTTTTTCCGGATATATCAGACTTAATTAATTATAACCTTATTTGCAATTTTCTATTAAGACATATCAATTACTTTAGGTGATCTACTATTTAGTTTCTCAAAGTACGGTTATTTCAGAACGGAAGCTAATGAATTTTTTCGCAAATATTTTCTCTATATCCTAATATTAGCAAAAAGGACCATTTAATATAAGATATAAATTTAATAGATAATTTACTGATTAAATCATATCAAATAAGTAATTCATTAATTAATACTATATAACAGAATGGAATTGAAAGTTAGAGGACTAATGGAAAAAACTAGGATCCACCTTCTTCATGGTTTGGCTCTTATATAATACACGAAAGAATTAATATTTGTACTATACTTAATTAGAAGAAATGATCCATAAAGGCTTTGCAGTGCCGACTTGAAGATTTTTTATGTATGGTGGTAAATTTTATTGCCTTTGAGGAGCTGAAAGTGAAGTGACAAAGACTAATGGGGTCCAATTCAGTGAAACTGTTAATAAATCAAAAACAACACAGTGATATATATGCATAGAGAGAGATGGATCCATGCATCATAATCATAAATATTATTATTAGCTTACCTATTGCCTACAAATTCTATCCAAGATCACTGGCGCATGTGGGAACGATATCTATGAAACTTTTTTCTTGCTTCTACACATTTATATGACATATTCCACAGTTGTACTTTTGTTCATACATATAAGATTTTGTAGCTGCTGCTGGCCAAGAGATAATTGAATTAAAGCAGATGGGGCCACATATCTATAATCATCAGCCGCATCTATTTTTTAGCTGTATTTTTTTCTTTTTGGTTCATTAATTTTAATTGAAATGTTCTATTCCATAATTTTTATAGTTTTTGATGTTGCTTGTTGTATCAAGCTGAATAGTCTAGAAAAGTTTTCTTGAGTTTTGGTTAAGTAGCTCCGATTTTTTTGGATTTGAGTCCACTTGAGAGCAAAAGTATGAAAAATAGAATGAGTGGAGTACAAATTAGGACCCTTATGTATAGCACCTTGAGTGGATTACCATTAGAAATTAGCATACTTTCTGTATTGGGTGTTATTTCTTTTATTCTTGTGACACCTCTTGAAAAGGATAATATTTCTTAAGAAGAGTTTACTTTCTTAAGGAGAGAATACTTTCTTAAAGAGATAATTAGATGGATTGAAGAGCACGCATAGGGACCGAACCAATGCTAACCATTAAGTTGAGAATCCAATTTGTACGAAGCTGGACCTATAATAAGTTGTATGGTATAAGCTTATAATGTCGGAGTGAGCTTTGAAAAGCAATGAACTTAGCCATGTTAGTGACGGTAATATCAGTTTCAAAGTGAAAACTCTACCTGATTTTTTAGATTAGTGATAAAATGTGATTATTTTGCAATAAGGATTAAATTCAAATATCAATAAATATAAGAAAACAAAAAAAAAAAAACAAAAAGATGTCGACCTCAAACTTATTAGTACTGCAACTTTAGATTTTAATATCCCTCTCTTAGTTGCTTGACAAAATGGGGAAACGACTAAATATGTCCCACACTGATCTTCTTCTCTGCAGGGAGAAACAATGCTTTGGAAGCAAAGCAAAGTCCAACATGACGTGGGTTTATTTTTAATTTTCAAGGTTTATTTTATTATTTAGGTTTCAGATATGATCATTCCCATCTATGGTTTTCAAATGCTGATATCAAGCATCATTATATGTTTCCAAACCCACCTCTTGTTTCGGTTTTTGGCTTTTCATGAAAATATTTTTAGGGCAAAGGGTGGCTGAAGGATTTGAATCTTGCATGGAAGAGTTATTCTTTCTTTCTTTCAATTTTTTAAATTTTAATTCCTTTAACGTTGAGGAAAGTTTTAAATGAAAATAAAATGTAGTGACCTAAGATGTTAGGAGATAAATATTTAATTATTTACAGTGTATAGATATTTAATTATTTACAGAATTTAAGTTACAGTAAGATCAATAACTAAAATCCACTTAAAAATATGAATGGGTGCCTTATAGTATTATTTATTTATATTATGGAACTTTATAATATTGTATATGTTATGATGCTCTAGAATAATTCTTAGGCTTGTTTTAACAGAAAATATTTTTTTAAGTCAATTTTTTTTTGCAATTTATTAGTATTCTAATATAAAAATGTCTAATATTGGAGGCACATAACATTGTGTTGCTAATTCGGTGTTTCAAAATTTTAATATATGGCCACGTCTGATTTCGAATTTAAGCAATGAAATGGAAAATTGTTTTCAAAATAAGATTAAAAAAATAATTATATTTATTCATATGGTATTGGTTCAGTGGTTAAACTGATTCAGTCTCAAAATGTTCTCTTAGCAAGATTCACTCAAATTTTAGACTTATACTCCTTAGGAGCGCTTCATCATAAATAATTTTTCAATCTGGACAGAATTAGTCTCGTACTTAAAAAAAAAAAACATTTATTTGGAAAATAAATAGAAAAAAAGGAAAATAAATGGTGAACTAACCTAAGTCTTGTGAATACAAAAAAAGTCTAAGGGGTTGGAAGTTGATGAATTTCGGGTGTCCAAAAGCGTTAACTTATTCACATGCCATATTTTTGTTAGATTATTAAGCTACTAGCTCAAAAGATTGGATTTGTTATTATTATTTATTTTAATTCATCAATTAGAGCCTTATCTGTGTGGGGACCGTATCTCTACATACTTGGCCTTGAATTCATCGTTTTACCTAAACTTCCATTTTGACCCAACCCATCAGCGATTGAATAGAAAACAAAAACCGAATGGGTGCGGCAGCCGATTGCAGTGATTGTAATGTAAGAGCATAATATTATAGTAAACCCCGTGATTAGGAGAACTTAAATAGCAAGTTGCATTCAGAGCAGATTTCCAGGATTTTAGGTGTTACTAAACGCAATTGCTTGAAGTAGTCAATAAACCGTGTTTGCAAGTACAGATTAGTCATTCAATTAAGCCAACTTTTGATTAATTTATCTTGGTGATTAGTACCTTGTGTGTCTACATGCATACTTAAAAGGCCTAGAATTTGAGGTGGCGTACTTTGCGCTTGAACCCACATGCTATGATATGAAATAGAGTAATAAATTAATGATTAAAATTATAGGTTAATCTTGGTGTTTTTTTTAGGTGATGAGTTGTGATAGTATGGGCTCTCTGTATGCAACTTAATTTGATCAAATTCTTTAAGCGAGACGACGTAGCCTAAGATTAGATTAGGCACGAAAGGTTGTTCGCCAAGTGTTGGCTAGTTTTTCTACCACGTCTCAAATTAAATCCTTTTTTCTCGTCAGCCTACATACCCATGTCTTTTTATTAATTTGATAGAAACAATTGTGTGTATTAGATACTTAAAAAATTTTTGTTTTAAGATCATTTAAAAAAAATTATGGAAAGATCATTTTTGTGATTCATAACTTCATTTTTTGATCTAATTAAGGATTTCAAATTCGAACCCTAATTAATAAAATGTGAAGCAAATTAACCAATGGCCGGAGTCTTGGCTGGTATTTGAAAACCTACATCAATTAGTGCATCAAGAATATGGGTATATATGGAATACGGATGAGAAAATGCTATGTAGTAATGTAAAAAATGAGTGAATTTTGAGGTGACGTATATATTTTATGTCACTATATAAACTTTAAATTATATGTATAATTTATTTATTATTTATGATAATAATTAAAATTAAAAATTATCTAAAATAATAAATAATTTTACACATTAATAAACTTATTATCTAAATATTTAATATTATATTACTAAAACATCATTAATGACTTATGATATTCACCCATAAAATGATGCTCAATACAGTTGGTTGAATAACACATATTGTCTTTAACATAAAACTAAATAAATATAGGTTAGTAGTAGCTCTAAATAATGCCAACTTGATGCTTATCAAATAGGAAAAGATCTTGAGGAGGAAAATGACTGGATTTAAAGGGTTTATAAATAGGCAAATTGTCAAGGAATCTCATTAACTATAATTTTTTTGATACATTCAAAGGAATGCCAGTTGGGTATGGATTTTTCTTCTTTTTTATTCTTTCCATTGATTATTTATATTTAAATATAACAGATTGAAAACAATGGCAGAAGGGTAATTCACGCATGCATGGAATTACTCATTCCCACACTAACCCAAAAAATAAATAAATAGTATAAGACTTATGGTGAGAAATTATATCCCATATGGAATTAGAAGCCAAGAAAGAAGGGGGGAAACCCAAGAGAATTAATGTCTTATTGACTTGTGATTAACATTAAATAATCATTGTCATCGAAACGTAAGCTTTTGAGTAGTATAATTAAAACAAAAAAACAATAATACATTGGGAAAGCAAAGGGGAAACACGTAGTAAGTTACTAGTCTACATGGTTTATGATTACGGTGTCGTCACATGGATTCCGCTGAATGTCTACAGAACCCCAGAAACTGATAGGCCTTTTTATATAAGATAAATTGCTCTAACTTTTTTTTTTTTTTATTTTATAGATCTTGATCAGAATCTCTGAGTAATTATCAGCATTTCGTCATCTTCCTCTTTTTCATGTCCAAGTGTCCGACCACACTATTACCAAATGAAACTGTTACTTACATCTAATCAGCGACATCTTGCTTTTATCTCCCGTGTATTATAATATTTTATTATTGAAATACTGAAATCCATTTGGTCGAAGGACCAATTTAGCCTTCATCTAATTGGAAAAAAACAGACTTGTCAAAGGAGATGACTGTCCTTAGGAGACAATCATGGTATTGTATTCACGAAATAGGATATGCCCTTTGGACGCACTTGATATAGTTTTCCTTTTTTTTTTTTTTTTTAATCACTCATCTCACCCAGGCATTTTTAATTGAGCTATTCCTCTTTCTTTTTTTTGTTAATTATGCTCTTACCAAACTTCTAAATCTTAAATATATCTCTAACAAATATATAAGATTTTAAATTTAAATTTCAGTTAGGAATTGATTATCATAAAAAAAATTATGCTTCAATTGGAGTATAGTATCATAACTTTATGAATTTGATGAGCAAAAATATTTTTTTAAAATAGAAAAAAAATAATTTTCATTCATGAAATATTAACTATAAAATTATTAATACATGTAACAAAAATTAAAGCTCATAATTTAAAAGAAATTATATTACCACTAAATATATTAAATTTAATTCAAAAAATAATGATTTTCTCTTATAAAAATTATAATTATATTGACAAAATATTGATCTTGATATGACCGCAAAAAATGCATTCTATTCAATGACTATAATAAGAGCGAAAACAATGTTAATATGAATAAATTTGATTATTTCAATATTATTTAATTAAATCTCCATGTTTTTTTTTCTTGCATGTATGTTAATTTTTCAGGAAACATTATTTAAAATTTCCAAAAATGTTAAAGAGAATCTGTACCCTGTGTCTATTAGTGTAATGACTGGTCTACGATGCAATCTCACGTGCAAGAAGCTGTAGCCATGTATGGTAGGATTTTCGATTAAACATCTTTAAAAAGTCATGTGTCTTTCTTTCTCTTTCATTTCATGGGGAGAAGATAAAAAGGCTACTTTGTTTGGCGTTTTGGTCTGTACCTATTTCGGCTTATTCTATCCTCCTTTGGGTTTCTTACAAAGAAAAAAAGCTATCAACCCAACAATCCCTTCCCTTTCCTCCCTCTTCTTTCTTTCTTCTTTTCTTCTTGTGCTTTCTTGTTTGTCTCCCTCTGTGGTATGGCACTTGAGACTGTGGTGTATCAACGAGACATGTTTAATTACAGCTACAAAGATTGTTATTCCTCCTTAGCTAGTGGCGGAGGAGGAGGAGGAGGTTATTGGGGTTATAATGATGATTTTGTTTTGCAAGAAGATGATCGTAAAGCTTTTCCGGGGGTTCTTGAAAACAGTAGTGTAGAGCAACAAGGTGGCTTTAATGGAAATTGGGATTATTCTTCATCATCTCCTCCATCTGTTATGCAACATGCAAAACAATGGGATCATCATTCTTCACCTGAGACCACTTGCACTACTGTTGACCATCAGTTTGCTACTGCAGCTGGAGTTTTCCATCCAATTCTGGAGCCGCCGCAGCCTCCGCCACCCACCACCTCAGGCCGCCGGAAGAGAAGACGTACCAGGATTACCAAGAACAAGGAGGAAATTGAGAACCAGAGGATGACTCACATTGCTGTTGAACGCAACCGCAGGAAACAGATGAATGAGTATCTCGCGGTGCTCAGGTCTCTCATGCCCCCTTCTTACGTTCAGAGGGTAAGTTAATTAACTTCTTCTTTCTAGTCCACAAATTCTTGCCTCTTTAAAAACTTAGTTAATCCTCAATTTGCATGCTTATGGTAAATCATGATCATACATTTTAGCAGCCTTTTTGCTCTTATTCAGACTTTCTGTATCCGAAAGATCCAAGATTTCCATACCCCACTCACTGAAATTGGACCAACATCACCCAATGTATTTAAATTTTAATTATGTTTTTTCAGATAATTAGACTTTGGTTGGGATTTAAACTCAATTGCAAACTTGTAGATGACTCCGAGTTAACATTCATTAGTTCTAATTATGTTTTTATTACCATGGCTACAGGGTGACCAAGCATCCATAATTGGAGGTGCCATTAACTTTGTGAAGGAGCTAGAGCAGCTCTTGCAGACAATGGAGGCCCACAAAAACACTAAACAAAAGCAACAAGAAGTATCTGATCACCATGTCAGTGGCTTCTCTTTTTCACCATTTGCAGAGTTCTTCAGCTTCCCACAATACTCAACAAGAGCTGCAGCCGTTGCCCCGGGAGAGGAATCTATTGTAGCTGATAAAAATCGTCAGTGGGCTGTGGCAGACATAGAAGTGACCATGGTGGAAAGCCACGCCAATCTCAAAATACTATCAGAGAAAAGACCAAGACAACTCTTGAAGATGGTAGCAGGATTGCAAGGTCTAAGGCTCACCGTTCTCCACCTCAACGTCACCAGTGTTCATCATTTGGTTCTCTACTCAGTTAGTGTTAAGGTAAGTTAATACAGTCAAATCAGTCAATTTTTTCTATTAATAACTTTTTTTATTTATTTACATCCCCTCAGATTTAGAATTTAATCTTCCAGCATTGAAGTCTACTCTAATAATATAAAATCATTAATTTTCCCATTAATAATTGGTAATATTGTATTTTATATATTTTTTATTATTTAATTTTCAGTTTTTTCTTAATTGGGTGTTACTCATATTTTGTTTATATTGAGTTAGGTTGAGGAAGGGTGCCACCTTAATACTGTGGATGATATTGCAGCTGCTGTTAATCAAATGTTACACGCGATTCATGAAGAGGAAGCTACTTTTAGCTAAAATTTTATGATTTGAAAACCTTAATTTGGTTTTCTTCTGTAATTGTGCTTGTCTACCTTTCCTGATGGATTTCAGGGTCTTTTAAGCTTAAAATATTTTCCTAAATTCTTCTTCTTGTTTTTTTTTTAAATTTTCTTTCAATATAGTCTATTCGTCCCCTTTGAGAATTTTTTTTTTTTATTTTGTGCAAATTTCTAATAAATTAAGTCTATAATGGGGTGTGCTGTTATCTGCTAGGCATTCCGCTAATACAAATTTATAATTAAGAACATAGTACAAGACAAAAAAAAAAAAAAAAAGAGACAAAATTTTATTAGATGTATTTTCTTTTATTATAATGCCCAACAAGTGCGTGAAGGAATCAAGGAATCTCTTTAAGCAATGAAATTCTTTGTCTTGAAATGAGGGAAGAATGTCCATTTGCTCATTGATAGAGCATCTACTGATTAAACAGATAATATGATCAATTGAATCAATTGCTAATTAAGCGATTTTCCCTTTTTTGTTTTTGAGTTCATCAATTAATAACTAAATTTTGCAAAATTGCAACATAATTTTTTTTTGAGAGAGAGAATTTTGGCAACCTAGAAATTAATCAGAGTTTAGCAGACCCTGTTTTGTACATATCACTCTTAACTTGCCCAATAAGATCCTTAATTCCATGCAATTTGACCATGTATGTGACCCCCACTTTATATTTTTCCATTCGAATGGTAATGACAGGTTCTCGGGGCATCAACCATCTCCATAAATTCATATTATTAGATCTATCTTTTTGTATTTGTTATACCATTTTTATGGGTTTATAACACCAAAAACTGTCTGAAGATTTGACCAATTTACAAAATTTTGATTTCTTATTTTGTTCAATTATGCACTTATTAAAATTAATAGTGTGCCAACTGTCTGTATGCAATCTTGTTGAGCTTTGTACAGCAATCACAAACGCAGACATTCATTTTTGTTTTCCCTAAAAAGTACTCGTATAAATCTCAATTTCAGTTGGTTAGATTTAAAGGCTGAGATTGGAACTCAATATCTCACTATTTAAGGAATGACTCTAATTCTATTAAACCATCACTATTATTGATAAACACATCTTTTCACTTGTGTTTAATGAGTGTACTTTAGTATCTCTCTCTCAAAAAAAAAAGGGGGGAGGGTAAGTGTAAATTTGTACGTATACTTTACCTAGGTTAAGATTTGAATGATAACAAATGGCATGTTAGAACTTTCGGTTCTTTTAACTTCTATGATAATAATAATATCATTCTTTAAAAAAAAAAATCGAATCTTTTTATAAATTGACAATCACTAAGAGCATGTTTGGCATTGCAATAATGCTATTGTAAAGATCTGATTTTGTTCATTAAATTACCATATTTTTTAGTTTAAAAATATATATATATATATTTTTTTTATGAAAGTAGCTTAGGCAAACTATCAACATAATTTAATAGTTTTTCAACAAAATTTTTAAATATTAAAATTTTTCAAATTTAATTTTTATTTAAAAATTCATATTAATAAAAAATCTATAATCAATTAAAAAGATAATTTCTTTTAATTTTTGCCTTAAATTCAACTATTAGCAATAGGAACGCGAAACACACTCTATTATTTTCTTGGCTACACTATTCACTCCGTGTTAGCGTGATGTACTCTTCTAATTCAAACAAGCATGCATTAAGAAAAAAAAAGTCATTTATCTTATTTCTGAAATTTGTAAGTGAAGAATTTGCAAAGGGTTTCAATACCTAAAAATATAATTGAAAATTGAATTAACTTTGAAGAAATGACTTGTCTTGAATGACCTCTACAAAGTCGAAAAAAGAAAGGATGATGTTCTTGATACTTCATTGGCTCAACCCAAATACAAATTGGCTATCAAACCAATCATTGACTCATGATCAATTCATTTTATAAGCAAGATACATTGTTAATGTTCTTGGCAATCATGCTACAATACAACCTTAATAGGCATATGAAATAATAGGAGTTGAAAACCTAATTCTAAAATGCACTATTTTTTCGAGTGCTCCTTCGTGGAAGATACCGAAAAAAGCCCCTAATCTTTATCACCATTTTGCTCTTTATTGAAAAGGATAGCTCAACCACCTTTAATTATTAGAATATTGGGTTAAATCTACTTATCTTTTTTTTTTTTTTTTTTTTTGCAATAAATTAGCGAGATTAATTTTTTAAACTTCTAGAATATTTCTGTTTACGGTGGGGTAGCTCGTTTTATTGCAAAATCTTGCACTTTCAATTTCATGGTCTCACTTTTCTTACACCTACTACAGAGCTGTTCTATGATTATTCACCATGTTATATTCTCGCCTCTTTTCCTCTTTGTTTCCTTTGTAATCACTTTCACGCATGCTAACATTTCCACGAAAGATTCCTCTCGTCCTAATGGAAAATGAACGCCATAAATAATTGATGTTGCTTATAGGTCACAAGTATTCTTAGCTCAATATTTTCTTTGTCACATATATCACTACGCATGACAATAAGACTTGCAGAAGTCGAGTACTTAGCTGATAGTGCAGGCGACGGTCAGAGAGTTCAAATACTGACAGCCTAATAAAGAGAAATTTCTTTTTTGTATAATGACTTTGAATTTCCAGGATAATTCATATAAAAAATTTCTGTTGATGAAACATTTTCAATTATTCCAATAGGATAGTACTTATCTAGTGTATAATACAGAAGGCCAGAGTTCAACTTTTGACAGGCTTAACGATGACGAATTTCTCGTGTATAACTATATCAGGATATCAAATTTCAATCATGTTGCTTGCTACAATATTCATGGTCATGATCTGGGTCCATATCCAGCAAGGTGACAGAATCTACAATCCTATTACTGTGGAAAAAAAGACACTGAAAATAGTCTGACTTATTAGCTAGCCTAGCAGCTAGCATTCCTCTTCAAATTTAGAAATGATGATATATTGACGAACTTTCCTATATATGGAGAGAAGGCTCCTGCATAAAAAAATTGACACAACATGTACTTAGGAGCATTATGGGTTTCCATACATGCATGATAGATACAGAGTCGTATTAGATGATCAATTCACAAGCGTACGGTAAAGATCTCTTAGATTTTTTTTGTTATCACTTTAGGGGAAAAGGGGAAGCTAGAAAGGCCAGCTTGGGGAGGATAGAATTAATGTTCATATGAAATTTCATAGATGTAAGCTAGAATCAGTTAAAATAAAATTTTCTTTAAAAAAAAAGCTATTAATAAAATAGGAGAAGTTTTTTTTTTCTTTTTTATCAGTGTCTCTAAATTTTTATTTGTAGTAAACTATAGTTATAAAACTTTAATTTTGATTGGCCAGTTTATTTTAGCGGTAAACGATTAGATATGAGTAATCAATAAATATAAAATATTTGATAATTTAGTGATCAAATATATTAACAGTATTTTAAATGGCAAAAAAATTATTTTCATAGTTTAATTAATTTTAAATGGAATATAAATTTATATAATGATAAATATAAGATTAATACTAAAAAAATGATCAAATGTCAGTTTTTATATTTCAAACATTGGAAAAACTAATTTCAGCATTTAGTTACATTTTCTAAACATTGAATACTAATTTTTAAATTTAAACGTTAATATTTATCAAACACTCTTTTTCAACATTTAAATACTCAATCACTGAATGTTAGTGAGCAAACGCCAAACCAAACAGACACCAATTGTGTTTGAAGTTCAAATTCATATAGATAAAGATTAACATAATAAATAAAAATGTTTAAATTTCTGCTCAATACTGAATTAAATTAGAGATCCAAATACATATTGAAATTGAAATGTTGCGGGCAAATGATATAGAAGCATAAGTTTTTTTTTTTTTTTAAATGTTTTTTAGTGCGCGTCAATTTGACGAGTGGTGCAACCATAAGGATAAGTGTTAGTGCATAAGTTTATATTGTGTGATTATTTATTGAGTAATTTTGCAAGAGAAGTATAATTAACTTAAAGATTTGATTAGTGATTGTAATTATTATTTTTGGTTAATGAATTATTTTGTAAAATAGACTTATGTCTAACTATGCTAAAATAATAGACTTATATTTTTTAACATTATATTTTGCGATTAGATGAGCTTTGTTTCAATGTGATATATTGGTTAAATCTTTTGTGTTATGACTAATTTATAGCTGAGCTTTGTTTCGGATGACAAGATTAGAGTGGCAAATGAGTTAGGTCATTTTTAATTGGTAGAATCAGTTTGAGTTGTAAATTGAGTTATTGTAAATTATGGATCCTATCAAATTACATATAATTTTTTTTATCATTTTTTAAATTTTAGGTTGAATCAATCTTAATTTTGATTTTTAAATTACACATATTACTATAATTTTCAAATAAATTTAATTATTTTTAATAATTTAAATGAAATTATTTAAATTGATCAAGGATTAGGTCCAATCAGTTCAAATCTCTTTAATTTTGGATTGAATTAGAAATTACCTCCATGATTACTAACATTTAACAATGATAGTTTCATAATTCTAGTTCCTAAAAATTACTTTAAGTCATTAAAAAAATTATTATTTTCTTACGGTTTTATTTATACAAAAAATTAAGATGTAAGGAGATTTTTTTAGGAAAATTACAAAATAGAATATCATATTCACACACAGAAATTTTTCAAATAAAAAAAATTAAAAATCACATTTTCAGTTTTTTAAAATATAACCAATGTGTGGGAAAAGACTTTAAATTATTTTTTGTTATTTTCTTTACTTAAGTCCAAGTAACAATGTGAAAAAATAAAAAAATAACCCTATTATTTCTAATATAATAGCATTGTAGACTGAGTTTGAATCTCTGTCTAGTAATTTTTCTCCATTTTCAATATTAAAATTGATTTCTTTTTAAAAAAATTGATATTAAGTAAAAGCTAGCATTAAGTATTAGTCATTTTATTGATAGTCTTTCTAATCACATAAAGTCATATACTTAACCAAACTCTCACCAACTTATTTTTATTTGTTCTTTACTTTTTAGTTTATCTTCTTTCTTTTTAGATTATTTTTTTTTATTTTATATTTGGATATTATCTTTTATTTTTATTTTTTTAAATTTTATATACTAACTTTTCATTATATATATATATATATATATATATATATATATATATATATATAATTAAAATATCTTTTTATTTTGAATTATTTTCACTTTATAATGTTTGTCTTTCAGAAAGTACTTCATAATATTTTTATTTAAAAAATTTAACAACATTAATGACATAAATTTTGAAATGAATGAACAAAATTTATTATATAAAAATTGAATGATTATATTTTCATATTTTTAATTTAAATTTGATATTATTTTATTTTAAGAAATTATTAACAGAGATAACAATAAAAATTAAACTATGAAGAGACAATAAATGCATATATTTTATAATTTTTAAATAAAAAATGTTTTTATACTTTTAATAAATGAAGATGTTTTTTGAATAAAAATTTATTTTGTATAGAATGTATTTTATAAGAAAATACAAATTAGAAAATAATGAGTCGTTTTCTATAAGTAAATGGGCCCTAATTTCTCGAGTTTGAGAATTGATGGTTAATACTTAAAAATAATAAATGTCTCTTATCATCTAAAAAAGCAAAAACAGGCAGCTTCATGGAAACAATGGGTGTCCGTATGTATGATGACAAAAGATGGAGCTTAGGTTCTGCCTGAGATCGAAGAAGTTTCGTAAATGAAATGATTACCAAGAATAAAATAAAATCATTGTGGTTTGAAACAATTCTAGCCGCACGAAAGAATACTATTATTCCACATCATCATTTCATGCTGCCATCTATATTGTCTTCCTCTTTGGTTTTTAGTCCTTTGCTTTGGGTAATCATTGAGATGGAGTTTTCATGGCTCCGCATTCAAAATAAAATTCGAAAAATACAGAATAATCTATTCAATATTGCAATTAAAATTGATTATTATCCACTAATTAAAAAGAAAATTGATTATAATGCTCAAGCTCAAACGACAGGGAAAATATTGTTCTTCTTGTTTGAGTTTTTTCTTTTTCTTCTTCAATGATTTATTTTCACAGTATATTTCATTCCTATCAGAAAATATTAGACATTTCATTTTGTTACTCTAATTCTCGAGTTCATATACATCACATGAAGAGAGGATATCCCTCGAAAATCTTTTGGTAAACTTAGAACAATTTTTTCTGTTGTTAAAATTTTCTTTTTGTAAGTCAAACTAAATAATGATTAAAAGAATAATAAAAAAAAAAATAGAGTTCGAATTTGTAAACAAATAGTTATTTGTTTTGGACTCTGAACTTTTTCTCAAGGTTCAATTAAGAAAAAAATTAATTATTTTCCTATTTTCGACCTACCTCATAGATATTCAACTTTAATAATAATAATAATAATAATACAACCAATAGATACGGCAGAATCGAAACA
Source organism: Omphalea diandra (assembly GCA_949677035.1). Lineage (NCBI taxonomy): Eukaryota > Viridiplantae > Streptophyta > Magnoliopsida > Malpighiales > Euphorbiaceae > Omphalea > Omphalea diandra. The sequence continues at coordinate 31,382 of CATIWR010056667.1, read as the reverse complement.
AAGACGAAAGAAGTACCTATAATCATAAAATGTTATTTGTTTATGGAGTTCATTAGTTAGAGAACTCCACAAAAAGCCGACAATGGGTCAAAATTTGATCGATTTCAGTTTCTCTATTGATTTTGCTGTTAGATTTTGTTGAAATTAGTTAATTTGGCTCCTGGTTTGGTAGAAGTTGTCATCGTAATATCCAGAAGAGTTTTATTGTACATGATGATAGTTGACTGATGACATGTGAATAGAGGTGGCGAATGTTGGTCCGACAGAATTATTTTTTAGTTGGGTTGGTTTTAAATTATTTTTTTAAATGAGTTTAATAGAAATATTTTGGATTGTAGTCAAATTGAATTATTAATAATTTGATTTTTTAACAAAAATATATTATTTAATTTTAAAATATTTTAATAATTTAAATCAAATAATTCAAGTTGATCTCAATATTAGATCAATTTAAACCAATAAAATTTTAAGTCATTTTATATTTAAATCATTTTAAATTTTTTAAATTGAGTCAAGTTTAAATTATTTTTTTTCAAATGAATTAGAATTAAGTGAAAAATTGCGGACTTTTACATGTGAAAGAAAGATACCAAATCTCATCTCAAACCCAAATCAAGAAATAGGTTATAATCACTTAAACTAAGTTGTTAAGAAATATTAATGAACCGAAAATTAATCATAAAAAACGAGCATAGTTGACTGGCTAGACGAAACTTCTGTTCAAATATAGTAGTCTAAATCGTATCTTGAGCGTATGAATGGGATTTCTTTTGCCAATAAAATCAAGATTTTAGCAATTTGTGGTTTCCTTTGTCTGGTTTTTAGTAAGGTAACATATCAATTTAAATGTCCACAAAGCCCATCTATCATTGGAAAAAAACTTATTATCCATATTAAGAGAGGAAAAAGAAAAATATCAAATGAATTGAATAAATAAAAACTTGGAAATAAGTTTTGAGTAAAATCTCCTATTTTTTATTTAAAATAAAAAATTAAGAATAAGTAAAAAAAAAATTGTCTAAAAACAAGACTTAATCACCAAAAAAAAAATCCTGAACTTGAGTTTTTTTTTTTAAATCATACTTTATTTTTAAAAATGTTCAAAATTTTCATGTGTAGGCAAATCTATTCTCCAGTTGATTTTCGATGGCAGGATTCTAAAAAGAAAAAGATGTAGCATATTTTCTTTAAAATTCAAGTGGAAAATAAATCTCACTTGTAAAAAAATTTAAGTCTCTCTCTCACTCGGAAAGCATCCTTTGACTGATTTCTCAATTCAAGGACTGTTTAGGTATAGCCTTTTTTTTTGGTCAATCAACCAATAAAATTTTATTATCATCAATAATTATCCAAATACAAAAGCAACTTATATTAATACTTCTATAAAATTTTTTAAGTACATAATTTTTATAGAATTTATAGATTTTTTTAATGATTTTTATAGAGTTTATAAAATTTATTAACTTTAAAAATCTGATGGTATTTAATAATGACTTTAAAAACTTTTTAAAAGTCAAGAGATATTCAATAAAAATTTTAAAAGACTTTAAAAAAATCTATAAAAATCAGAGAGTGCTCAACAAAGCTCAATTAAAACTTTTAAGGAGTTTTAAAAAATCTATAAAAATCTAGATATATTCATTTTTTAACTTTTATAAAGTCTATAAAAGTTTACTGGCATTCAAAAAGTCGTTGACTTTTAAAAGTGATAGACTTTGGATGACTTTTAGTATAAAACATTTTTTAAAAAAATTCATTTTCACATTTTCTTGAGATTTTTGTAAAATTTGAAAAAAAAAAGTTTTAAAAAGTTTTTCATAAATTTATAAACTCCATAAAAATCATTAAAAAATTTGTAAACTTTATAACAGTCATTCACTTAAAAAATTTTGTAAAAATATTAACTGAATATACCATTCTTAAAGACTTTATTTTTAAAGTCTACAAAAATCTTAAGAGAATTTGAAAGAGAATATTTTAGATATTTTATCACAAAAAATCATCCAAAATCTATAAAAGTTTATTACATTTAAAGTTAATAACTTTTTGAATATCTATAAACTTTTATAAACTTTTTAAAATTTGTAATTAAATAATCCCGGATTTTAATAGACTTTTTTTAGAGTTTTTAAAAATCTTTATTGAATACTCTCTGATTTTTATAGAATTTTTAATATCTCTTAACTTTTAAAGAGTTTTTAAAAGTTATTATTAAATACTCAGTTTTTAAAAGTCATTATTAAATACCCCTAATTTTTAAAATTCATAAAAATTTTAATTCTCTTAATCCAATACACCATACTTATATTCCAGGACAATCAAATTACATCCAAGCTAGTAAAACTCTATGTTTGCTCTGTTTTATAAGTATCAAACAACAGCAAAACTGTAATTGTATTCATTCTAATCACATCACTAGTTGTATAAACTTGATTTGAAAATTTATGACTATTCCTAACCGTTCAGATCATATACACTAAAGCACAAAGAGCAATCCTTCTGACTTTACTCTGCATGTTCTTCCTCATTGCTCTTCTACAAAATAAGGATGTCTCTCTTTTCCAAGCAACAGGGTTTCTGTATATATTGCAAGCTTGTAAGACTTTTTTTCACACTTCAATTTAGAATGGACATCTAAAGAATAAATGTTGAATATCCTCTCTTTCTCTGTGACAGAAAATACAAGAATTATTATTTATAATACTACATTTATGCATTTTGCTTTCAGTAGCCAATCTATCATGCATGGCTAACCAAAAGATAAAACTGTGTTTGGGCATATGCAGGGCAGAACCAGTGTTTTTAATTTGGGTGATCAAAATAAAAAAGAGTAAATATACTTTAAAAATATCGTGCAAAATTTATAGAGAATATATGCAAATTTTATAATTTTAAAGAAACCAAATATATAATTTTATAAATTCTATGTAAAATTTATAGAGAAAATATGTAATTTTTAAAACTTTGAAAGTCATATATATATATATATATAATTTGTGAATCGAATTAATAAGTTATAAAAGGTTGAGTGGGTCAAATATATATTTTTTGAAATTTTATATAAAATATATGGATAAAATTGATGAACTTTAAAAGTTTGCCCCCTTCATCTACCATGTAGTTCCGCCTTTGGGTATATGTAAAGCTTCCCCAAGCAACCTTATACCAACTCACTCTAGTATGTTTCTTCCGAAAAGCTTCCCATGTACTTGCCACATTAAAATTTCCATCACCAGTCAAGCTCCGTATAAATAATATTCTCTCTATCATCAATAATTTGATAATTTTGTTGCAAATAGGACCATACTTCCTCAGTTTTGTCATCAATATGATCTAAAAATTTCCATTTGTCATCCACCCATAAATCAATTCACTTTAGCAAACTTAGGAATATCAAAATCATTCATTACAACAGAAGAAAATCTATCGATCAAAGCTAATTCATTTGCCTATGGATCAAACTAGAAGGAGAAAATTTTCTCATTCCCTAGCCTATAAGTGAAAAAGTTGTTTTCTCTCTTCTGAACTTTAATAGCTGAGTCAGCGTCTGAGAAGCGTCATCTGGTTTGGTTAGTCCCCAGTAGCTTAATCTTTTTAGTTGATTAGCAATAACCCAAACAACCCACAGTGAAGCCTTATTAATCAGTAAATTCCAAACAAATTTGAGGACAACAGTTTTTATTCCACTCATAAATCTTTTTTAAACCTAGTCCTCCTTCAATCTTAGGTTAATAAAGATTGCCCCAAACTACAACACCTCCTCTCTTATAGCTTTCATTATTTTCCATAGGAAGCTCCTATAAAGCCTTTCAACTTCCTTCGCAACAACATTAGGTAATATAAAAAATTAGCGCTCCAACACGTTTGCATACTCATCAGAACTAACTGGATTAATTCCGGCCTTTCAGCATAAGATAGGTTTTTATTGTCGATGCCTTCGAATTTTTTTTTTTTTTTTAAAAAAAAAGAGAAAGAAAGGAAGTGTAGGGAGTAAAAAAAAGTGGATCATAAGGCCCACAAAGGTGTAGAAGGGTTTAGCTTCGTGAGTGAGTACATAATTCCTATAAATTAGTAACCTAAAGACGAAAGATATCTATTAATTTAGCGAAGTATAATTAATCGATACATTTTATGTATAAGATAATGAAGTTGAGTATGATAGTTTCACTTCGAAGTTTATTTTAAAAAAGCAAATAGTCAATTATGATATTTAATTTTTTTTTTTTGGCAATACAAAAACAATACATCATATCATCTCATTAAGTTATGAAAAATTAAAAATATAATCTCACTCGATAATAATTTCAAAAAAAATAACACTTGACTATTTCCTTAAAATGCCATCTTATATATTTAGCAATTATTAATTTAACATATTGATTTCAAACTGAAACCAATTAAAAATATCATCCAAAATAGATTGTTGATTAATCAAGTATTAGTTTATCAAGGTGATAGTGTACACCATAATCAGGCCTAGGCTTCAGAGGACACAGAAAAAAAAGCCTGGGCTTCAGCGACTTTGATGGCTGAGATCATATATTACTTATTAATGTTACAGAACTGGCCCATGAGACTAGATCTGACCATGGAACTCATTCCCAGAAGAAAAATAAAATGGACAGCTTTGATAGATTGCTGAAAGAGCCAGTTGCTATTTCCAGCCCATCATCTCTGCATATTAGATTATCTGACTTGATTGGTACGCCCACTTTCAAACTTTGCAATTTCATGTTTTTTCTTTTAGGATATGCAATTTCATGTTCAAATTTTATATTTGTTGAAGTTCGAAAAAAACTTATATTTGTGGAAATTTTAATCTTAGTTGAATACAGATAAACATGTTAATTACTGTTACCCTATTTAATTTGTGTTTGTCTAGTATTTTTAAAATCGAATAGATCAGTTGATTGACTTTTAAATTAAATTGATTTAATAATATATGAAATTTTAAAATATTATCAAAAATATTTTTTTAAAAAAATTAGAGAATACTAATAAATAAATATATATATAATAATTAAAAACAAAAATAATTTTAAGAATCAGTCTACAATTAACTAAATCAATAAACGTTTTGATTTTTGATTTAATCACTTGGACCAATTGATCTGGCGAATTTTTAACACACTGGTTTCATCTTTGATTCCATAGACTCAAATGGATTTCATGCTCGATAAGGAATATTCCGATCATTGTACCCACAATATAATCCAGTGTATAAATCATAGTTGTTCTGATGTGGATACATACATACTGGAAATTTATGTTTTATATGATGAGTTTTTCAACATAATGAGAGAGAAGATTTGGTTGTTGCTAGTTGAATGTTCTAGCACAGTCAGCAAGTATTTAAAAATTTTTTAATTAATTACAAAAATACAAAAAAAAACATATGATTTTATATTTTTACAATTATATATATATATATATGTTATTTACTTGGTTTATTAAAATTAATATTTCTGACTCATATCGGTAAATCATCATAACGCTCATCATTTGAAATCATTTATTATTTGAAAAAATAAAATAAAATTTTATATAAAATGAAAAAAATTTTATTTTTCTCTTATTTCAAAATTAAAAAAAATCTTAATTAAAAAAAATTTTAATTTCTCAATTTGATGATGTAAGTACAAATCACCGATTTAAACTAATAAAAAGATTTGCCTCAACAAAAAAAAAAAAAAAAAAAACTAATGAAAAGATCATGTGTTTTTATTTATAAAAAAACAAATTTAAGATTTAAAAAATGCGAAATACAAAACACTTTTTACATTTTTTTAAAAGAAAAATACTAGTGTTAACTAGCCTCAAATAATGCGTTTGTTTTTTTGTCAAAATCACCATCAGGATATCATCATATGATTTTTGACTTCCCATCCTCAATAAACCTTATGTCATAAACAAAAGGGCAAAAATGGATTTAGGGATTTAAGTGTGATCATTTCAACCTCTAAATGGATTTGGGCACAAAGTGGATCTATTCCTCCTCTAGTAACATTTTCCCATTTCTACTACTACCGCCAATTTTCTGTACTTGTACCTGCAAGTTATGTTTGATAGATCTGCTACATTTTTTTTGTGGTAATTTTCCATGTGCAATGCAAGAATTATTCATTAACAACTCGATTTGATACCTCACTCATTTCCAGATGGAAAAAAGGAAAGAAAAGCACTAATTCTTCGTAAACCAAATCAATGGTTCATCTCTGCAAGAAACATTTTCCATAAATGAAAACAAGAAAGGCACAATGGGTTGCTGTTGTTGGTGGAAATGATACCTTCTCCTTTAAGGTATCAGCTAAATCACAAATTTTTTTTGTGATATAGAAATTTATACTTAGTTATGCTTCAGAATTTGAAACATGATGTTATTCCTTCATTCTTTGGAAGATGCTCTGTTCTAACTTCCTATCTCTTTTCCCCTTGGCTTCAACATCCCACAACTTGTGTGTTTAAGCCTTAGTTATTAGTAGGCCAAAGAAATCTCCACTTTTGCAGACAAAACTATATACCAAAAAGTGCGTACCAGTCTTCGTTACAACGGTAGAATTAAGTTCAGGTTTCTGTATTGTCTGGATGAGAAGAACCTTCCACCGCACGAAAATGATCTTTTCATAGGAACAGGTCTTTTGTGCAGATGTTGTGCAACAGAAGAAGAACTTCCCATTTGTTTAATCGGCTCTGAAACAATATCAAAATGATACTGCTCAATTTTTTCCCTCGGATTAATTGAACTCTCCTCCAATTCAACTGTACTTATATTGGGCAGACCAAGACCCGTAGTTGCAGCTGTCAAGGAATCTGTGGAAACAGACCTTCTCATCGGTTGTAAATCACTCGTCGCAACCGGATCAGCATCACCAGAGTCACAAATTATATCTGTATCACCATTGTTGGTGGAATTTATATCCTCCTTCAAAGTTCTCTCGTTACCAACATGTACCATTTCACCTACCTCCTCTGCTCCAGCCCTGTTTTCTCCAAGTTCATTTCTCTGAGTATTACCTGATTCATCTTCAGCTTGAGAATTCTCCATCTGGGTACTGACACTTGTGTTCAAATTATCAGGATTTTGATTAACTGAGACCGGCGGAGTAGTCATTACAGTATGATCATTGACTATATGTGCGCGACACAGAGGGCAATTGGTGTGAGTCCTTAGCCAAGTATCAATACAAGAAATGTGGAAAGCATGGTTGCACTTAGGCAACAGCCTAAGAGTCTCATCTTGTTGAAACTCACTCAAGCAAACTGAACATTCTGTGCCTTCAATTAGCCCTTCACCTTTCTTGTACTTACAGACTGTGATCGAATTGATAATCGACTGCTGCAAACCAGCTGTGGTGATAAACCAAATGGGATGATCAACCTGATTCTCACCAACAAACTCTTCATCTGTATCATCTGCTTCAGCTTGTGCCTGCCTGTTATTTCTTGAAACGCACCAACTGGGACAGGACTTAGCAATGATAACATAATAGCTAACAAGAAGGAAGAAACTGGCCAGCAAAGATACTAGAATTATCACATATGGTGATATGCGATGCTCTGGGGGTAGGATAGTAGAAGAAGGAGGTGGTGGTTGTGGTGGTGGTGGAGGCAGGAAATAATAATCTGCATAAGGATAGCAGTTATAAGGGCAGGCCGGATCGCAGAAGTCAGGACAGTCCACAGTCTGGTTTGTTGCGCTTAGAGCTGGGAAGAGTTTTCTGTGCTTCATTATGGCTATTAAAGAGACTGCAAAGAGTGCAAGAAATTGAGACAAAAGTGAAGAGATATCATGAGTTGCAGCAGCTGTGTGTTTGTGTGGGGTAAGTGATGAATTGTATCTTTTCTTTTCTTTTTTTCGGGTTTCAATTGCAAGAAGAAATTAACTAGGTTAAGCAATGTGTCCCTTTCAAGTCCCAGTAAAGAGTGAAGGCTTGATGTGTTTTGTACGTTATGCTCCATATCTAGAAGTTCCATTCCTCGTCTAAAAATAACCTCACCCACTTCGTCTGTATTTTTTTTTTTCTTCTTTTCTATTTACTTCTTATTCAGTCTTTTTATCATGAAAAAAATAAAGTATGACATTGGAAAATACTTATTTACTTATTTACATAAATATGGGACGTGGATCCAAGATTATCAATGTAAATCAAGTTTCTGGCATATATAATTTTGTAGATTAGGGTCGGTGAATTTTATAGTTTTACGGCCATTCTCTTGCTGCTCTAGGTAGGAAGTCATTTTCACATTATTACACTTTTAAGTTGCAGCAATTAACATTGTCTCAAATAAGATTTTTCTATGAAGCAATGAAAATTATCTCAAATAAGATTTTTCTATGTACAAGGGTCGCATTCTAGAGTAGTTTATGCCTATAAAGTGAAATTGACCATGTATCTGCTATGTTTAATCTTATGTATCAACAATTCAAGTGTGGTCCAGGTGTGGTGGGTAAGCCAAATTGCCAAACGATGCTTATGCACCTAATTCCCTTGAGATGTTTCCAAGGTAATATTCAGTTTATTGTCTCTGTCATTATTTAGAAACTCAACATTCAAATTCAGGCCCCGATTCCTGACAAGTAGGTAGCTACACTTCTTAGTTTGTACATAAACATATACAAATTAATTATAAACATACACATTAATCAGAGATGATGATTTAACAACGGTCAGTATATACTGAACTAGGATTTCAGTATGACAGAAAAGGTTTTTAAGTGATGAGGCGTAAGTCCGCACTTGACAACCTAGTTAGCATATAATAACTTGCCAACCTCGTTACCTAACTCTGATGTAATCATATAGTCTACTTACTTCCTAGTTTCATTTACGAAAGAAAGCAGGCCGGTAACATGACTTTGCACAGTTCGATTGGTGGGAGTCCAGCACTAGCAATGTATATATAAATATTAGCAAATGCTATTTCTGCCATGTCCAATTGCACATATTAATGTGTGCGAAAGGAACAAAGTTCTTGCTGTTATCCAACACATGGTTGAGCTCTTAAAAAAGACATCAAGATAATAAAGAAAATTAGAGGATTGATGGCCAATCGTGCACGTAAGTTGAGTAATGCAGTCAAATTGATAAGTTTGGCTCATAGCATCAACAAAGTCAATCTTAAACTACATGGTGATGCACTAGGATTCATCTTCCAACTTCAACTTAGCTGTAACTAAAGTTGAAATTCAGGTCTCAACTGTCAAGTTGTATGCTGCATTGAGAAATAGTTACCGAAATAGAAAACTAATTTCTTAACGTTATATTGCCTGCAGTGTTTTTCTCCATTTACTCCATGACAAAAGTCTTTTACATCTGTTCAAGATGGAAACGTGCAATCCTCCATAATGACAATCTTTCTTAACACTTGAAAGAAAGAGTACTAAATCTTATCTAACTAGTTCACTGAAATTCCCTCCAAACCCAAAACCAAACATTGCTTCATTCATTTGCTTCTCATTTACAATTTACTGAAGGACTCAAAACATCTATTCTTCTGTTTACACTAAAAACATATTCGCGTGCACCAATTTCGATTTAGCAAGCATCAAAAAACAATAACATATATGTTTATTTTCTAGAAATTAACAACTTGTTCTAAGGTTTGTGCCAACATCCTCAGACCCTTTTTTTTTTTGACATATAGAAGTGAATTTAATTAACGTTTTGATTCTAATTATTTACTCATGTAGTTAACGCAGCAGTAAGGTGTAACCGCAAAGGCTTTGGTAGTTATTTAATTGATCCACAGCGCATTATGCAGCTATAATTTAATATATTATTTCAAATTATATTTATAAATATCAATAAATTAAAATATTTCATTATGTAAATAAATAATATATTTTTCTTAAATAGATAATATATGCATACTATTTTTTAGCTTTATTTTATATACTTACTTATTTTGTAATTTCTCTTAGCATATTTTTATTTCTATTTATAATTTTTTTAATTAAATAATTTCATATTACTCATTTATTTGTTAAATAATTACCTTGATAAATCATAAATTGTCGTCTCAAATAAATTCTAAATTTAAGATATGGTGAGTCGTCTTCTTAATTATATATATATTGATATATTAATGATTGATTGATTATAGGTGAATTTTATTGCAGACAAAAAAATAATAATTTTCATTATTATGATTACTCAATTGTATGAACATTACAACTAAATATCATTAGCTAATTTTGGTAAAATTATAATTAAAAACTGATCAAAATTTATCATTTTCTTTATAGTCAAACAAAGATTTATCAAATAATTTTTTACTTAATAAAATTCTCAAATACTAGTAGAAATTCGGTCATAATTTGCTAATTTGATTTGATTGCAATAATAATAAAAATTTAACGATCATAATCATAAAAATCAATTTCTATATGATTGAAATAAAATTAATCTATAATTACTCTATAACACAATATTTTCTGGGCTACAAGAATAACAAGATGAATAATAAAGTTCAAAAGCAATATATTTTAATAATTATATATAATAAAGGAAAAGTACCAATAAGAATGCTGTTTTATATAAAAAGACTAATATATTTTTATAATAATTTAGAGCCTGTAGTTAAGTACTATTATTTCTTTTGCCAAACTCACTAATATTGTCTTTGGCACTGATGTAAGAAGCATGTTGACATCCCAACAAAATTTTTTTTTAAAAAAAAATTTCACAACGCTTGTTTGCGCGCGTGTGTGTATATATATATATATATATATATGAAACACCCAAATTAAGTCATGTTTGCCCGATCATTAATGTCAAAATGCATAATCAGATTGTTAATCAATGTACTCTTTTTAAATTTTCATGAGCTCAGTGTTTAATTTTTCTTCTCTAAACAATGTAGCAGCCAATTGAATCTCTGAGTCCTAATTACCCCCCATATAATTAATGCAGTACCATGGCACGCCACCAAGGACTTTCAGACCAAATTAACATACCAATATCTTATGGACAGAAGAGGAGTAATCAAGTGCAAAAACCAGCACTTTTTTAGAGAACTCGACAATTTGGAAATGATTTTGGGTGAATAAATTTTGTGGAGAAGTTAATATAAAAATAAACGTAAATAAAAAATATGTATTTTTTATATAATTCACTTATTATAAGATTATATTTATGAGGTTTAATTATGATTACTAAATTATGTTGATGGGAAGGGTGAATAATTTTCTTGGAGAAATTAATTTAAAAATAAATGTAAATAAAAATATAATATTTTATATAATTCTCCCACTACAATAAATTTTACTTATTACAACGAAAATTTTTGTGATGAAATCAGTATTATCACAATACGTGGTTTTATTGTGATAAAATTAAAATATATCACAATTCTCATAAAACTTGATTAACTTGTGACAAAATAAAATTTTGACAAATATTTTTGTTATAATAAATGAACATAAAAGAAATATAATGACAAAAAAATTTTCATCAGAATATTTTATCATAAAATCATGGCGCCAATTTTTTGGCACCTATAAAATTATAAATAATGATAAATTAATTTTGTCACAATAGTCATTTCGTCATTATATTTAATTACTCAATAAATTAGTACAAAATTATTTTGTCATAATAAACAATTATTTATTATGATAAATATTTTGTCACAATATAGAAAGACATCAAATTTTAATGTAAAAAATATTTTCATTAAAATTTTGGTACTAAAATAAAAATTAATGAGAAAATAATTTTGGCATACTAATACTTTTGTCATTATATTTAATTATCAAGATATTATTACAAAATTATTTTATCACAATAAATAATTTTTATTCCAAATAACTTGTCACAATAAATGAAAAAAATATATATACATATGTCAAATTTTGATATATCAATTTTTTTTATGACATTCAATATTAAAATTAAAGCACAAATTAAGTATATAAAATTACTTTTTATTAATATAAAAATTTATATATTCTTAGAAATGCAAAATAATATAATACATATCTAATAAATTTTTAATACTAAATTAAAATTTTCTAATATATAAATAAATTATTGATATTCATACTATTTGAAGGTGATATTTTGAATTTTTATTAGACTTTAAATTATAAATTGATTAATACTATATTTCATCTTTAATTTATAATTGATTAAATTGTAATTATTTTAGTTTAAATAAAATAATTTAATATTTTATTTTGTACTTCTTTCTTTTTTAATAATTTTATTTTAAAATTATTATTGACCATGTGGCAGTCAATGAACACTCCAAGGATTACAATTTGATAAAATTAAATAATTTAAAGTCTACATTATGATAATCAATTAGTTTTCAGAAGAATATGAACAACTATACTTCAAAATTTTAAGGTTAAACGTGTTGACTACGAAGAAATTTAATGATGAGTCAGAGTAAACTAATATCTAAAAACGTATGTAGACCACATCAACTACTAATATATGTAGAAATTATAAGGTCAAGTCATAAATTAGAGGCGTGAAAAAATATATTATGTTAAAATGGTTATAGATTTTTTGACAAATGTATTTGCCAAAAAAATAATTTTATCACTATAACTATATTTATTGTGATAAATATATTTGTCATAAAAGTTGTACGCTATTGTGACAATGCAAGATATATTGTGTTAAAATGATAATGAATTTTGTGACAAATGTATTTGTCATAAAATTTTTTTTATCACTATAAGTATATTTTGTTGTGATAAATATATTTATCACAAAAGCTATGTATCATTGTGATAAAATATAAATTGTCATAATATTATTGTGATAAAATATAAATTGTCATAATATAAATATTGAAATGAGATTATTTTAACGAATATGGTGATAAATTAATTTTATTATGATATGTTAATATTGACTAATTTAATATGTATTGTGATAAATTATTTTGTCACAAAACACTAAATTTCTTGTAGTGTCCTATTATAAGGTTATATTTATAAATTATAAGATTGATGAAGGTCAAATTATGATTACTAATATCTCAACTTAGTGAGTTTGTTTGTCATTTCCATGTGAATTTGCATGACGAACATGTAGCTAGAAGTAAACTTTTCAACACAAAAGAAGATTTTAAAATCATTGGACAAGAATCAATAAATTTGTACTATTGAATCATATTTAAAGAGAAAATATATATTTATTTATCAAGTTAGAAGTAAATCAAAAGTTTCTACAAATAAAAAATTATTAACTAAACAAAAATTCGGAATAAATCCTAACAAAGCTTTACCTTAGGTAAAATCCATCAAATATTAATCAATCGTATTCTCTAAATGCTTGCCTGAACCTCTATGACTTTCATTTTTTAGTGTAACATCAAAACTTGAACTAATATGTTTTTTTTTTCTTTTTGCACAAATTTATCCGCCTTGTATAATATTTGTCTTAATTACCTCTTTCAAATTATAAGCTCTGATATCACTTATTAATGCTAGCAAAAGTGAGAAAAACTTGATCAATATGGAGAAAATAATTTAAGAATAAATATAAATAAAAGAAACAATAATTAGCTTAGGGCTATATACATAGGCTCTAGATCGACGACAAATTTAATATAACAAAAATTATAGATATAATATATAATTCCTATATTAACACATAACCCATGAAAATACTCTTTAAATTAAATATATATTAGAGCAAAAATAATAGAAATTTGAATTATATCCTAATATGGTATGATTCTAAGTGCAAGATATGAGATATGAATTATATAATAAAAAAGGACTGATTTCACCTATGTCTAAAAGAGTCTAAAATTTCCGTCTCTCCAATACTCTCCCAAAAAAAAGAGTTTAAATTGAGTTTTTTGGTCAACTAAGCTTATGTATTTAAATTACAAATTCAATTTAATCCAATTTTGCCAAAAATATTTTTAGTTTTTAAATGATAAATAATTTTTAAATTTTTTAAAAAAAGTAAAAGAAAGCAAATAAATTTTTTGAATTTTTATTTGCATTGATGCCTTCTTTTTTTTTTTTTTTTTTTTTTTTTTTTTTCCTTTTGGAAAGGTGAAGTGATGACTTCCTAACAATGAAGACTATTGTCCCATCTACCTTGAGACTTTTATTAAGAGAGAGACTTTTTATTAAGAGAGGTGTATTAAATTAAATCGTTTAGAGATATTTATAGATTTTTTTTTAAGTGAATGACTTTTATAGAATTCATAAATTTTTAATAATTTTGTATTATTTATAAATTTATGAATGAATTTAAAAGAATTTATTTTAAAAAACTTTTATAGACGTTCATAGACTTTTCTTGATTTCTAATATTTTTATATAATATAATGAATTTTATACTTCTCATGTAATTTACTCTATTATTTTTAATATTAAAATCATTTTTTCAATTAATTTTATAATAAATTATTTAAATTTGTGAAATTTTATAAAATATTATGAAAATATTTACAAAAATATTTGAAAATAATAATAATATTCATATTCATGGATAGAAAAATTTACAATATATAAATTTAATTGAATTTTTAATTACCATGATTTATTATATTATAATTTTATAATATAAACAAATATAGTATATTTAAAAATAATAATACATTTAATAAATTATTTGACATATTAGCAGCAGCATCTTACAGATTTTGATCAAACATCTATCAGTCATTACATGTAAATGTAAAACGCACGCGTGTTTTACATGTTTATATATAAACCTCTCCTCTCGAGATATTGCTTATACTTTTGAGAGATTAGCCAAGCAAAAATTAGCCTAAATTATAGTAGGAGCAGATGTTGGCAAGAAGATCAATTATTGCCTATAGTTTTTCTAGCCCTTCCACGAGGAGGAACCATCAAAGATTTCTGTTGGAAACCATAAAATGCATGCACAGGTGCCAATTTCTTGGGAATCAAAGACTGAGCCTTAAAAAGTACTGAACAACATGCTCTTGCATTTGATTGTCGTGCAATACTATATATATATATGTGTGTGTGTGTGTTAATTAATAATTTGCATCTTTCTGATTTGTTTGCTAATGGTGCAGGAAGAACATGGCTATTCGTAATGAGGTTGATGCAGTACCTGTTCTTCCTTCTGATCCTGGTTCTTGGTAATTAAGTTACTGACTTTACAGTTTCATATTGCATGTTTATTTCAGGCTATATTCATTTCGATATGGCTAGCCTAAAAAAATTTGGTGTATTATCAGGAAAGTATTGATTGTTGGAATGTTATTAACTGTTGTTCTACCGTTTTGGAGAAACAAATGGTTGTCATCAGTGAAGTTACAAGGTAATTAAGGATTAATATATACATATGCTAACTACTGCTTGTCAATTGTCCATTAATATGACATTCAACATGTTGCCAAATCATAATTAACTAACTTGGTTTAGGAATTGCACATGAACAGACAGAGTTGAATCAGTGGTGGAAGCAGCAGAGCATGCAACTGATATAGTAGAAAAGGTGGCTGAGGAAGTGGAGAAGGTGGCCAACGAGGTCGCCGATCATCTGCCCGAAGGTGGAAAGCTTAAAGAAGCTGTTACATTTGTTGAAAACATAGCCAAAGAAACTGCAAAAGATGCTCATCTAGCTCACGAAGTCATTGGCAAGGTGAATTTGTTTACGTAATACATGCGTTTTATATCTTAGATTTTTTTCTTGTTTTGACCTAATCCCACGTGAATCTACAGGCTGGTAATCAGCAATTAGGTCAGCATTAACATTTTCTTTATATAGTATAAAAAAGTATGTGAATGCGATGGTAGTGGATTAGGCAGGAAACGCCGAATTCCTTTGCTTGTAGTTTAGGGTTGCTTGTTCCTTCAGATAATAAATTCAATGGGGTTGCGTTTCCTAATTAACTTCTTAATCAACTCACAATATAACTTTGTCATGCTTCTTTATTTTCATTTTTTAAATTATATATACAGTGAAAATATTTAAAAAGATTTAAGTTGTTAGGATTTGAACACTTAACCCCTACATTACATGTCAGTATTAATTAAGAATGACAAAGGAGACGAGAGACTATCTCCATTCTCGCTCCACAAGGATTCTCTACAAGGCAAACTTTTTTATTGTTTTCTATTACTTTTAAATTATTTTTTAGAAAAATATAATTTATTATATTATAAAATAAAAATATTTTATACTATAAATTAATAAATATACAAAAATATATAATTATACACACAATATTTACATATACATATAATAAATATAAATTATGCATTTAATAAATACAAAAATTTATAAAAATTACATCTAATTTTTTCGAGTCTCCACAAAGATCCACTCCAGAGGTCCCCATGCGGATTTGTAGCACGAGAGTGGGGATTGCACCCCCGTCTGATAAGAAAGAAAGGACGAAAATTTCTTACTCCGTCAAGACGAATCCCCGCGGAGAGTGGAGAATCCCTCTTCATTACCATCCCTAGTGCTGAACTAACAGTTTCAGCATTTCTATATTACAGTAACAGGTTAATAAGTTCAGTTTTAAATAAGAAAATGATAGAAAATCATCCCACTTGCTTCCTTGTTGGTCATTTAGCCCTGATTAATTTCATTTGTCCATGAAGCTGCCTGGATGCTTTTTGATGGTTGGTTTATGTGATGATTCACATTTGTATTAATTATAAAAAAAAAAAAATGCAGGTAGAAGAAGCGGAGAAAGAGGCAGAGGCTTTAGTTCACACGGTCATCGATCAAGCTAACGAGATAAGAAACGAAGCAAACAACCGACCAAGACTAGGCAAGGAAAACCAACATATTTAACTTGTGTAGTTGCGTTTCAATGTGCTAATTTGACTTTAGAATTGTACTGTAAGAAAAGTCAGATAAAAATCATATTTTTTTTAATTGAAATTTTATTCACATTCATCTTCATCTTCATCTTCAACTATCTTTTTCACTTTAATTTGAGCCTATTGCATCTACGAGTTTAAACATGCCCTGGAACTCAATCTGTGATCTAAAACTTTCATAATTTTATTTTTTTTTATCAATAATTCATTTATTGACATGTATATTCATATGACTTAGAGGTAGTTTCGTAAAGTTTTATTTATAAATTTACATTTGTTATATTTATAGTATGTCAAAAAAATTAATTGAAAATTTTAAAATTTTAATTTTATAAAATCAATTATATTTGAATTAAATTCTAACTGTAATGATAGATTTTGCAAATAAACTTTTAATTCATTATTAAGATAATTATGGATGCCATTATAATTTATTTTAAAATTAAATAAATTTATAATTAATGTTTTTTTATTAGTGCTTATAAAATTTTGATTTATTTTTTTTTATAAATTTCTCATTCATATAACAAAGTTCATTATTTGATGCAATTGAATTCATTGTAACTAATTATTATTTCAAAGTTTATTTAAGATGACAACCTCCTACTTAGTAAGTTAATTAATTGACAAATAAGTGATTGAAATTTGTATTAGTTTGACATATTAAATTATCTAATTAAAAATATAAACAGAAATAAAACTATATTAAAAAAATTATAATATAGGCAATTATATAAAATAAAGCTAAAAATAATATGTAATGTTATATATTTAAAAAATATTATTTATTTGATAAATACATATTTAATTTATTAATATTTATAAATATATTTTCAATAATAATATATTTAATTATAGCCTGTAGAATATGTGAATAATCAGCTAGCTTTATTTTAGTATTGGTAAAAAATTACCCCATAAAATTATTTAGATCTAACTTCAATTTAAATGAAAATAAAAATTATGCCTGGATGTAAATTCTATAAATATAATTATTTGATAGATAAATACTTATGAATTCTATAATTCATCGTGTAAAATTTTTTAATTATAAATAGAAATTATTCAGAGAAACTAAAAATAAAAAATAAAAAAATGTATTATCTATTTATAAAAAATATTATTTGCTCAATTATATAAATATTAAGATTATCAAACTTGGATCAGACAGATCGATTCAATAAAAAAAATTTGAGAATCAAATAAAAGATTGATTTGATCCCAAATCAAATCCTTATGAGATAAATCTAGAGTAATTCATATAAACCGGCTGATTAACCTGCGAACACGCCACCCCGATCATAATTTGAGTGGATAATCCGATTTAGTTGAGGTTAATGTGGCCGCCTCTAAAGCTGCCACTTAGACATTCTGTTGTGTGCAACCATCCAGCGAATTTAATAATTATATGATTTTATTATCAAACTAAAAATATATTTATTTTATAATTCTTTTAAATTAAATTAATTTATTAATTTTAATAACAAAGTAATTACAATTTTTTAAGTAAATTTAAAATTTATATTTTTTACTTTACATATAAGATTTTAAATTATAGAAAATTACTTAATATATTAATTATTTTTATTTTGGTATCAATAAATTTATGTGAGCTAAATTTTATTTCATTATTTATATGATTGTATAAAAATATATGTTTATGATATTTTAATTTTTTTTCAAAAAGTATTTTAAATTCAACTTTTAAGAAATATACTATATTAAATATTCAGTAACTTTATCATAATTATAATAAAATCTATTAAATGTTTCATTATTTAATAGATTTATAATTTGTATTATAAAAACGATTAATTTTATATAATATTTAATATATATTTTATTTGGTTTCTGATTGAATTCCGGTTTATCTGTGACTCTTGACCTCCCTAACTTCGTGACAGATGATTGGCCGGAGTTTTGAAACTTGATAAATGTGATGAATAATTTAATTTTATTAATATAAGTAAATACATTTTAAATAATATTTTAAATTATAATTAGTGGCCCACTAGATTGTGTATTAGTAAAAAATTTATGAGGAGTTCAATTTTTAACCTCTTATTCTCTCTTTATAATCATTATAAAATTGAATAAATTAATTTATTTATATATGAAAATTACTTTTTTCGTTCTTGTTATTTATATATAATTTTTTAATATCTTAATTCACAATCTCTTTTTCCTCTAAAAGCTACTCTTTGCAGCTTTAAAATTTTCTCTCTTTTACTTATTTGATTGTATTTATTTTTTTAAAAGAAAAATTAATCGATAGATGCAAAAGAGAGTTTAGAGATTAATAATACAACTATTAATAAAAAAAAAAAGCATGTAAGAATATAACTTTTTTGATAATATATTTTTTTATCCATGACTTTTCCTTAAACTCAACTTCTGTTTCTTCTTGTTCCTTATTAGTCAATGTTTTTATCAAAAGTTTTTTTTTTTAAATTTCTCCTCTCTTCATTAATTAATTTACACTAATTATTACTTTGTTATTAATTATTCCTATGCAGCTACTACTAAGAAATTTGTGAACAAAAAATTATAATTTTAAATTAAAATCTAAAGCTGGGAACGATAAGAATTCCACCAAGGAAATCAAAATAGTATCTTATCATGTAAAAGGTTTTATTAATAATACAAATTTTATAATTTAGTAAAAAATTATAAAACTTAGCATTATAGACTAAATTGATGAAAATAAATTTTAATTAGTTTACAAAAAGAATTTGATAAAAGGTATTTGAGAGTTATGATGAAAGTGAAACATGAAGATTTTGAGGTGAAAATGAGTTATTCAATTAAAAAAGGGTTGTAAAAACTTTTTATAAAGAGAAAAAAAGGGATAAAAATTAAAAGAGTAGAAAAAAATAGGGGGTTGTGAAAAGAAAATTTTAAGTAAAGAGAGATAAAGAAAATGTAAAGTAAAAATGCAATTCATATATCCTGGGCCTAGGTTTATGTTGTATCATGGGGCTGATTCTAAAAACAATGTATATATAATTAAGAATTGATGTACATACATTTCAATGTATATGCATCAATATATATTATTAATTTTAGTCTCAAAATTATTTTTGAATAATTATTTGTCATTTATCAAACAATTGCTTACAACACTGCCAACTATATTTGTTTTATTTTATGTTACAAAAAACTACCATATTAAAAAATTCTAAATAGAGAATTTTAAAAAATTAATTGTCATATAAAAAGACTTTCTAAATAAGAAATTAAAAAAATCTAAACAGTAAAAATTGTAAAAAAATTTTAAATAAAAAATTAGAGAAATCTAAAAGATAAAAATTTTAAACAACTTGTAAACAAGAAATTATAAAAACTTAAAAAATACTTATATTAAACAAGAAGCTAAAATTCAAAATTTCAAGTATATAAAAACTAGCAAGCAGCGTAATAAATTATTAGAATTACTTCGTACAAATTTAATAAATTTTCTCTTAAAACTATGGTACACAAAATTGAAAGTACGAGTCAATATATAATATTTTATTATAATTATCTCATATATGTATATATATAATTTGTAATTATGTATAAATTTTATTTTTATTATGAAATACTTAATATTATTTATTTGATTGATTATTATGAATTATTTTGCTCAAATTTAATAAACTTTCTTTTAAAATTATTCTACCTAAAATTGAAGGTATGATCAATAGACAATTTTTTATGATAAATATCTCTTTACATAATTAAAAATTTTGAGAAATTTATGTTCTTAGTTTATTTACTTGATAACAATTTTAATAAAATAACAATTAATCATTCAATTATTTATTTATTTATTAATATAACTAAATATTAATTTTATTTAAAATTTACTATTATAATCGTCTTGCACAACGTGCGAGTGTACAACTAATTTAACTATATATATAGTTCAATATTAATATACATGAATTTCAATATTAATATATATGTATTTAAGAATTAGATATATATATATATAATTTAATATTAATGTATACTGATATGTATTTATGAAGTAATATAGATACGAGTCAACGATATAGTTTGCTACAAAAGTAACAGGATGGAAATAGAAAGTTGGACTGTACTGGGCCTGAACTGATAGGCGACAAGGCCGACTACGCGGAGCAATTTTATAAATCTGAAATACGATGTTTCTACCCTCCATCTAACGGCTAGCCCTCACGTTTCAATTTGAATCCTTAAAACCCAAAACAGAAGAAAAAAAAAAAAAGCCAAGAACAAAATTTTCCTGCGAAAAACCCTAATCGAAACTTCCTCTTCACTAATTCTATCCAAGAAAGATTAATCACATTTCATCTTCACTTCTAATTTTTTCCTTTTCCAAGTTGATCTATAAGCAGCAATCAAATTTACTTGTCTGTTCTTAGTTATCAAAGAAAAGATCACCCCTTTGGTTAATTTTCAACTTCTGGGGTTTCTGATCACAAAAATGGATCTTCCTCTAGAAATCAACGATTACATAAAAGAATCAATAGACGATTCCTTAGGCATCCCTGTTTCCGTACGTACTCTCCAGTTGAAGCTACGCGCTACCGAGGACGCCCATGGCCGCCTCCGCGACCAATACCTTCTTCTCAACGATAAATTGCGTCATAAAGATCAAATCATCGACCGAACCAAGGTCCGTATATGTGCTTAACATTTGTGTTTTTTTTTTTTAATTTTTATGTATGGTTTCTTTATGTTCGTGGGTTATTTTTATAGGCCGAGGCAAGCATGAACGCGGTGGCATTGAAGAAATTTGTGGGGGAGAATCAGAGATTGGCGACGGAGTGTGCGGGTTTGGTGAGCCAGTGTAGTAAATGGGAGAGGGAGTGTTCGCTTTATGACAGGGACAGGGAGGCTCTAATGGATTTTGGCAATGAGGCTGATGAGAGGGCGAAAGAGGCTGAGTTTAGGGTTCGTGAATTGGAAGGGGAATTGGGGAAATTGTCTGAGGAATTGCAGTTTTACAAGCATGAATATGAGACGCAGCGAGAGGTGGTTGTTTTTTACAATGCTCCCCTCTTTTTTACTTGTTTTGCGCATTTTGTTCTGTTGATTTTTGGAGGTGAGATACTATTTACAAAAAAGTTGAATGGTGGGATTTGAAAGCAATAAAATAAGTGTTCGGCATACACAGGTCATACTTCTTGTTAGTTGTTATTACTGTTTGATGCTTCAGGAGTAGCTTCTTAGTTGACGTAGTTGTACTTATAGGGTCATGGATTGAAGCAATGCTGGGCTTTGTTGATGTTCGAGTTGATAGTTCGCAGCTCCTGGTAAAAGTAGTTGAGTAGCATGGTCGATTAATGGTTACTTGTTACTAGTGAATTTGTTCTTACCTACTTAACACTCCAAGGAATAGTCTTCCATCGATTTTTGTATTCTCCCCTTTTTTCACTCCTCTTCTGCTTTTGTAATGAGTTGGTTAGGTCTCGTGTGATCAATTTGTTTGATTTAGTTATTTGCTGGACAAAGGGTAAGTGCATAACTTTCTGCGACCTTTTAGGTTGATTCATCTGCCAAGAGCACGGATATGGAACAGAACTTACTTGAGTCTGTTTTAGCCACACTAATCAGTAGAGATGAAGCTGAGTTTGGTCACGCTTTTTTGGAGGCAAACAGTGGACATGAATCATGTGAAAAGTTGCTGAAAATGTGGAATAGGTAGGGGAATTTGTAATTTTGCTCTTTTGACTTCCGCAACCATTACTCTGTGGTTTATGAACATCAGGATTTGCACTATTTTTGGATCCATTTTTGGACTTTTTTAACTTTCATTTGGCAGCTTGAGGCCATCGACTCAGAAAGTGTTATCTCTGGCTGCTAAAGTGAAAACTCTTCAAAAAGATAAGGAACATCTCTGGATCAATCTTACTACTGCTGAAGAGGAGGTCAGACCAATGTAAACTATTTTCTTGTTGGCTTTAGGTCGCTTGATCATGACTTAAAATAAACTTCTGATGTATGCAGGTCAAGTTGCTATTTGACGCAAACAATATATTGGATGAGGAGAACAAAAGATTATTGAAACAACACCGAGACCAGAGCCTTGATAGTGCATCTGCCAAGGTAAGATGGGACTAGATTGCCTCGTCAGTGCATGTTTGCATGCATTCATATGCATGTTTTTGCCAACAAGATTTGTGCGCATTTATATGTATTTATACGTATCTCTGTTTGCATATCATGTGTGGGTTGAAACATTGATGTTATGCTTTTGGTTTTGTTTCAATGATTGATGAAGTTTTGCTTGATATTGTAGAGGAACAAGCGAAAGTCAAGTCCAAAGATGAGTGGTAGCCCAGTCAAGATGAAGATTGATTCAAAGGATATAGATTCAATGAGACAGCCACTATCTCCTTTGCGAAACAATTCCCCTGAATGTAGGATGCATAAGAAGTGATAACAGTTTCTTTTGCATTCATATAGTTTCTTTTAATATTCTGGATAATTCTTTGTACTCTGGACAGTGTAACTTACGAGAAAATAGCTTTTCTTCAGGCTATATACATGTCATAACTGTTACCTAATTAGTTTTGAAAGGATCGAGGGAGTCCTAATGTAGTGATAAATACCTTTTCTTCAGGCTATATACATGTCATAACTGTTACCTAATTAGTTTTGAAAGGATCGAGGGAGTCCTAATGTAGTGATACATAGCTTTTCCTCAAGCCTTTCCCCTCTTTTCTTGATCTCTGTTTGCGCATCATGTGTGGGTTGAAACATTGATGTTATGCTTCTGCTTTTGTTTCACTGATTGATGAAGTTTTGCTTGATATTGTGGAGGAACAAGCAAAAGTCAAGTCCAACGTTGAGTAGTAGCCCAGTCCAGATGAAGATTGATTCAAAGGATATATATTCAATGAGACAGCCACTATCACCTTTGCGAAACAATTCCCCTGAATGTAGGATGCATAAGAAGTGATTACAGTTTCCTTTGCATTCATATAGTTTCTTCTAATACTCTGGGTAATTCTTTGTACTCTGGACAGTGTTACCTATGAGAAAATAGCTTTTCCACAAGCTATATGCATGTCATAACTGTTACATATTTAGTTCTGAATGGATCGAGAGAGTCGTAATGAGTGATAAATAGCTTTTCCTCAAGCCTCTCCCCTCTTTTCTTGATCTAATGGAGTGCTAATGTAGTAATAAATAGTGATTTAAAGCTCAATTGCTGATCAGAAATTGTTACCGAAACATATAAATTGAAGCTTCTCTGGGTCTGTTACTACGCTTCCAAAGTGTCATCAAGCTGTCATTAAATAGGCTTATTTCATCATTGTGTATGAGTTCGATAATAGAATAACTGATTTTGTTTCCTATTGTTACTTATCAGAGCTTTTTCATCTCTTAACAGATATAGAATGTACGTAGTCTATATATTAATAGGTATTGTCAGTTAAATGCTGAAATTTGATTGTTCCTGATTTCCTGCTGGAAAAAACTCGGACTAATTTTGCTAATTAAATGAAGCGTTTTTAATTATACATTGGACTAGCGAGGGCCTGAGAATTTCGAAACTGTTTGCTAGGTTCGTTCTTCAACAATCTCCTATTTTTGTCAAAGAATTTTGCAGTCTTGGATTATTAATAAATGAACTATTACTTGAAACCAACTTATGTTTATTACTTGTTAGTTTAAATGGTAATTGTTTATAATATCCTTATTTAATTATTACATAAATACCAGTCTACTAGTTTGACTTTGAAATTAGTATATTATTTAATAAGTCATTGATTTTGTAAACTTTGATTGGATATTTTTAAAGCATGCGATACATATTGATTTTAAAACTAAAAAGAAATTTTTTAAATCACTATGTGTATAAATTTTTTCTTTTGATTATCGTGAATTAGCATGAATAAAATTTTTAGTGGGGAAAAATTAATAAGGCTAGTTTAGAAAGAAAGTGGTAAAAAGTAAGACTATTAAATAAAATTAACTAATTTCCTTAATTTGTGTGTAAATTCAAAGTGGACTATCAAAATGAGACGAAATGAGTATATGTTATCTAACAAAATACATGAAAGTGGGTTAATGAGGTTAAAGAATGAGAATCAAAATGTCCATAAATAATTAATTTTGTTTGGAAATATAATTTTAACGGAAGTAGAAAGTTAATAGAGTTAATTCATTACATCTTTAACCTCTCACTTTTTTTTCTTTAACCATCAATTTAGAGGTAAATAATAGAATGAAAAAGAGTGTTAAAAATAAATATATTATAAAATAAATATAACATTGATGGTATTTTATTAACTACTAAATCATTACTCAATATAATTTTTAGTATCTTAGATATAATTGTCAATTTAATGTTTTTTACTTAATTCTCTTTTCATATTTTTAAAACTTCTAAATAATATTAATATTATTATTTCTTTAAATTATATTATGTTTTTAAAACTTTCAAATAAGGTAAGATAATTAAAACTTCTTTACTTTATAGTCTATTTAATTAATTCACTCGTATCAATTTTTTTCGTTGCGTCAAAATTTTCATGCAAAGTCTAAGAAAAGATAATAAAAAAAGGTGAATTTTACAATAACGTTTCTTATAATATTGTTAAATAATACAGTTTCATTCGATAGTAAATAATAATTTTATTTAATCTAATATTATTTAATTATTTTTAATTTAATAATAAATAATAATTTTTATTTAATTTAATAATAAATTATTAACTATAACATTATAATATAACTATAATAACTAAACAGTAACGGTAATGCAGTGTTAACCCCAAAAAATAATAAAACAACAACTGCGACGCGGTCGTGTTGCTTAATGACTTCAAAAAAATCTTTCTCCTCCTTATCCGAACTTATATTTTCGATATTACCTAGTATTGAAAGGTGAAAACCGCACCCAAGGCCCAGACTCAAACTCATGGCTTCACTTCATCTTCTTATTCCTCCATTAACCGACTACTTCTCCACTGACCATCATCAAATCTTTCATAAAACACCTCTTCATAAGCCATTTATCTATAATATCAAAACCACCAACAATTTCTCTCTTTCCTGGTCCCTACCCTTTTCTCATACTCGTACAATTCCTGTTAAGCCCAACAAAGTTAGTTACTTTGTTCTAAATTTCTCGTCCACTACCCAAGACCTAGTTGTCGATTCCCAACCAGAACTGGAACCAAACACTGAAAAACAAGAAGAACAATTTTCCAGAACAAGAGTGTGCGCTCAGAATGTGCCTTGGAGTTGTACCCCTGAAGATATTCGTACTTTGTTTGAGAAATTTGGGACTATTGTAGATGTGGAGGTTTGATCATCTTTAATTTTTTTATATTTCTGGGATATGGATTATGGTTTTTGTGTATTTTGGTGATGTCGGTATGTGTTGTTTTTGGCTGCTGTGGTCTGTATAGCTTTCTATGCATAACAGGACCAGAAATAGGGGTTTGGCGTTTGTTACTATGGGCTCTCCTGAGGAGGCACTTGCTGCTGTGAAAAATCTTGATTCTTTTGTAAGTGCAGTGCAGTATCTTTAATCCTTCAATGATTTATTTTATTTTTAAATAAGCGCATCATTGTGATTATTGAGAAAGCTAATGAAAATGTACCTTATGTGATTCAAGACTACAGCTTTGGTTATTTATTGTCCACTTACACGTTCAATTTGTTTTGTCATTTTATCATTTTTAGCATTTTAATCTTTTCGTAATTGTTCTTTAGGAATTTGAGGGTCGTCCTTTGAGGATGAATTTTGCCAAGCTAAAAAAGAAAAAACCTTCTCCACCGCCACTACCAGCCAAGCCAGGGCCAACATTCCACTTGTTTGTGGCAAATTTGCCGTTTGAAGCTAAGACAAAAGACCTAAAGCAGTTCTTTAATGCTGAAGGCACTGATGTTGTTTCTGCTGAAATTATATACCATCAAAATCCAAGAAAGCCTTCTGGCTATGGATTTGTCTCCTTCAAGACTAAAAAAGAAGCTGATGCTGCCCTTACTGCATTTACAGGGAAGGTAATGCTGGGTTATTTTAAACTATTTCGATTGCTGTAGAGTGTGATTTTATTGTCTTCTTTATTGGAGTCTTGAGAAAAGTGCTTAGAGTGAAGAACTAACTCCTTGAAGTTTTTAACTTCTAGACATTTATGGGAAGACCAATTAGAGTGGCACGGAGTAGACAATTTGTAAGAGAACAGAGAAAAGAGGATCTGCAGTCTGATGACGCTTCAACTGAGTTGCATTCTAAAGTGGAGCAAGCAGTTATAACTGATGCCGATTAAACAGAAATTTTGGGAGCAATGGAATTTCTTAGTTCACTTCACTTTGTGAGTATATAGGTAAAATTTCTTAAATTTAATCCTGACTCCAGCAGACCAGAATGTAATATCACTGTGCTTTTGGCATGCCATTTTCTGCCATCTGATTTATGCTTTGTATTCTTCTTCTTCTTTTTGAGTAATGCTGCAACACCTTTAGTCATATTTTCTAATTATACAGGCCTAAGCAAATTCTCTACCATCATGTACTAAAATTTTTTAATACAAGCATTGTTATGTCGATCCTGCTTTCTGTAATGGAATTGATCAGATTTAAATACTAACTTCTGTTGACCTTGAATCCATGATATGATAGTGAAATTTGTAATTTTTTCTTTTACACTTGCTCTTTCAATTATGTTTGAGCACCCTGTTAAACAGAATTGTTAGGAACTTAAAAGTTTTGCATTTGGTACTTCTGACACGCATGCAAGGGAAAAGAAAAAAAGGGGTGGGGGAGTGAGAGAGAGATTGGACTTGTAGAAATTTTTTTAGTTTTTTGAGTAAGAATCTATGGTTTACAGTTTTTAGCTTCGGTTCAATTCAATCATATCTGTTATGCTGTTGTAATGGTGTATGCTTATATCTGTATGTTTGTATAGTTGGCATAAACTCCTGCAACTAGCTTTTTCTGTGCGCTGTTTATAGGCTGTCATTCTCCTCCTCACTTCCTGACCTGAAATTCTTTTGACCCCTCCTCTTTGGCTTGCTACTACCTTAACTTCAACTGTATGTCTCCCCTTTGTCAGTGCAGTTTTGGTCTCTTGGAGTTTTTGTTCTCATGTTATTATGTCACTTTTAGGTCTTTGATAATTTTATCATGGTTGTATGTTAAAAAAAAGTGCTGTCATACAATAATTGACTGATAGCCTTCACTTTTCTGGTGGAGATTAAAAAAAGAAATAAAATAAAAATCACATTTAGGTATCAGTTCTAAGTGATATATGCTCAAATAATTCTGGTCATTGAATAAATGAAACTTTGATGAATAACTAATTGGTATCTTTCTTTCAGTTGTTCTTTTCCCCTTTTCTATAATAATAAAACAGATTGTACCAATGTATAAAATAAAGTTCCAGTGGCTTTTGCTAGAATAAACATTCCCAACTATGTTTTTTTTTTTTTTCGTTTGAGGGATTTTGCCTAGAGGTTGTGTAGACCTAAGAAGTCATTATTAGTAACATGCTTTATGAACATTGGAAGGACTATAAAGTTCTAGCAGCGACTTAACTGGTGCTTATACTTGAGGCAAATATTTTTCTACATGTTTTTGTTGTTTTGCAATGAATAGCTTGGATGCATAATAAGCTAAGATTTCAACATGAAAGTTCTGATTAGCATGTATCTGTATGTTGTGAAACTGGAATTTTATGCTTTGAATAGCTTATCATTCTTTACCCAAACCTGAAAAATGGCAGGGGAAATTGATATAAGATTTAAGAGCCCTTGTGCACATGGCATCTTCACAACAGTAGGTTGATTTAGAGTGATATAGAATGTTTATATCAGAAAAGGATAAGGAGAGCTCACATTATTAAGCAAATCTGGAAGTACTGGACATCGTAATTGTGTCATGTGTATGTCCATTGGTTTCTGGTCTTTTCTTCTATTGCATGCTGAATTATCTGAAGAAGAAAACAAGCATGTTTCACAAAGGTGTCAATTTTGGAGAGAAGTTTTCATAGATGCAGCATGAAGGTATAAGTAATTTGGAAACTTACTATCTGGTGATTTTTTCTTGTTTTCTGAAAATTGACTGTAAAATGTTTTAATTAATATTTGTTCTGCTGCCAAACTCATTCCTCAAATACGTCACTTTTGTTGTCATTTAAATGCTATCTTGTGATTACCTGAAAGTCTTTCAGCTGGAAACCGTTCTATTGTATATTATTGCACTCTAAGATGGTGGCTATGGTTATTTATGGACTAATCAACGTTGTTTTGTTTCTGTGGGGAATCATTGCTTGCGAGACATGCTTGAATATCCATAAAATTGTACGACATTAGTCAGTTTTTTACATTTGAAACTGTTCAAAACTAGAAGCAAAATCACAAATCCATTAAAACTTGTGAAGGACTCTGCAATATAGATTTGCATTGCCAACTGCCAAAGGATAGCTTATTATAAAGGTATCTAGAATAATCTCATAATCCTTTTAACCTTCTGGCAACCTGCCTCTTTCCTGAGTATTCATTGGGAAAATTATTTCTTGTGTGGAATCATGTTAGCTCTTTTTTGTCCTTTCCAAAGTATATTTGCTTAAGGGAGGGGGAGAGGTTGGGGAGTTGTCCAATGTACATTAGATATTTGTAGTTAATTCTGTGCATTTGTATTGAACTTTCTTCTAAATTCTTTATTGGATGCAAAATGCTGATGTTGGAGATTATCTATTTGCGGATTTCTTTTAGTGTCATGGCAGAACGATAGCATATGGTTTGTATCATTTTTTCATCAAATGTATGAATATCAGTTAAACATTTTATTCAGTCTTTCATTAGCATGTGATACACGTGTATCATAAAATTAAAATGATTTTTCATGAGGACACAGTTTGAAATACCCAAGGGTAACTTAGTTGGCAAGTGGAGTATTCTCGTCTATGTTTTTCATCAGGATTCTAGATTTCTTCTCTCTCTCTCTCTCTCTCTTTACTTGTTACATCAAAAAGTTAGATTCTAGATTTCCATATTTGTGAATATCCAAGTATATGATTCATATTTGAGTGCAGACTTTCATATTTTCTTACTAAGATGATGTCCACGCATGAGCTACTTAAGCATTCCATGAACCAAACAATCCTGTAGATGTTGAAAATTTACCTAAATATTAGGTAAATCTTGGAAGTTTATGTAAGAATCCTAAATAGTTTAGATTTATATCTCAATCAGAAAACGAATGATACAATTTTTTGAAGCTTGGTCAGTTGTCTTTTTCTTATGTTGAGCTGTATGATGGAGTAGGGATAGTTACCTCAAAATAAGTATTTTTATGGGCTCTACCGCATTAATCCTTTACAAAATCTTCGTTCTTATTTATACCTACCCACTTCTGAGGTAAAACCAAACTCATAGTTTTGCTGGATATCCATCCATACACCACCATCCTTGGTATAATCTCATTTTTGAAGTATGCTAGTGACTTGGGAGTAGGATATCGAGGCTGAGAAACAAGGATAAGAATGGAGGAAAAGGACAAAGGTGGGGAAGATGGGTATTATTTGACCTTTTGAAGTGGGACAAATGGAGGCATGGAGTTGGTAAGGGACGCTAAAGTTACTACAATGCCTTGGTTGAGTTTTGGTTTGCATGTGGTGGGGTGGTTTGGTTTCGGATTTTTGGGGGTGTAATCATGCAACTGCTTTGATCACTTTAGTGAGATAATTATTTCTTTGATGACTCCTTAGATGCATGATTTTGATCATAAAAAGGACATCCCATCCTTCTCCAAATCCACATTTGACAAAATGCAAAGATAAATTCCAATGAAGAGGCATAAATATCATGGTTTATTTCTATATTAATCCGCACAAAAACTATGCGTTTGGCCATTTGTAGTGTTTGTGGAAATCTACCTGCTCCTTCATGTGACTCGTGGTCTGTTAGGTACCTTTCGTCGTTATTTATTGCTTCATTTTGAAGGTGGTCGTATTAAAGCCACACGCATGCATGTTGAATTTAAGTACTAAAGGGATTGTATTAATAAAATTTGAATGTTAGCTATATTTTTTTTGAATTTTATTTTCATTATTGAAATAAAGCACAGTTTACATAATTGATTTGATTAAGAACATATACATGTATCAAGTTTGAGTATTAGGAAGAATATGATATTATGAGATTTAAATCCTAACTATGATTCTTTATTAAGTCTCGTCTTTATTATTAGGTTAAATCACGAGTTGCTTATTTTAGTTGATTAAAAGTATATTTTTTTTAATTAAACTGAAAGATTCAATGAAGAAGATATATTATTTTAAAGTTTATTTTATTCTTCATAATATTAAGTCCCTCTTTGATTTAAATTTCAAAATCAAAATTAAAATAATGGAATTAAAACTCACTATTTTTTTTATGAATATTTGATTTATTAGGGAAATCATAATCAATTCTTTTATTTTTTATAATATTAAAATTCATGATCAAATATACAATATTTATATTATTTTATACTAAATGTAAAATATTATGGTTGAAAATAAAATTATTTCATTATTTTTATTTTTTAATTAAATATTTTAATAAAATTATATTATTATTCAAAATTTTATCTTATTTAATTATTAAATTTAACATATATATATATA